>SJYC01096635.1:0-36302 GCA_006408675.1 Madoqua kirkii
TTCTGTTAACATATATATACCCTTTTTTAAGCAATAAATTAATTTATTTCTTAGAGATGTATAGAAAAAATAAACAATAAAAAAGTCTATTCAAAGAATATCTACTCTCACATTTAAGCAAGGATAACAATATTTTCAAAAATGAACTATATTTTTCCAGAGAGTGGCCCTGATTATGCTATACAAATGTATCAATTATGCATGTTTTTGTGCCCTATTAGCCTGCATTATGTTGTCTTAAATACCTAAGCATCTTAAAAACCCATTTTAGAAGTGTCTTAATGCAATGCTAAATGCATGAAGCCCATTATTAACTATTTTCAAATTTAATTTACAACAACAAGCATATATGCATTGAAGATTACTTAGTTCAGCACTTCACATAGTTCCATTAAAATTAGTTACCAATAAAATATAGTATATTGAGTTTCAAAAGCTATTATGAAAACATTCATAGACCCTAGAGGCATTCGGTTATTTCTCTTCTTTAGCATTATTCTATGCACAGTTAAGATGAAGAGCTATTAGAATTTTAACTCCATCACCACAATATATTAGGTTTAAGTATTACAGTGAAAGATCTGATGTCTAACATGTTCTGGGAAATTCACAAATCCTGCTCTAGCAGTAAGGTGGTACATGAGGGAACTATAAATGCAGGATATGTGGAATATTCAAATGAGAAATATAGCAAGCTTATCTAGGTCCATCCTTAAAAGAGGCTCAGCAGATATCAAGAGCAGTTGGTGCCATATTCTTCCAGTATGCAAGATATTCACTAACGATCATTAAGACTTTCACTGGGATGGCATTCAGTACACCACAGCCTTAATACTGCAAGGGGTACGCTAATGAGGGCTTCTCAGGTAGCTCAGTGGGTAAAGAATCCAGCTGCAAGGTAGGAGACACAGGATACCCGGGTTCAGTCCCTGGGTCAGGAAGATCCCCTGAGAGAGGGCATGGCTACCCACTCCAGTATCCTTGCCTGGAGAATCCCATGGACAGAGGAGCCTGGTGGACTGCAGTCTATGGGGTCACAAAGAATCAGCCGTGGCTGAGTGACTAACACTCTAATGTACTGAAACAGTTAACATACCTTTCAAGTGTATTTTTGTTTTGTTTCAGTTTGGTTTTTTTAAATAAAAAGATACTTTATAAACCAGGAGAATCTGATCAATATCTTTAAAAATTTTATATTATCCAAAGCCTCTTCTAGAGTGGCAATAATAACTATTAATTTTCTTATCTCATATTCTCTATGCAATTTAATTTAAATTCATTAATTTTTTGTTAATTTTACTTTAATTTTATAATCATTTTCAGCCTATCATGGTGGATTTTCAGCTATTAAAATATGTAATCTCTATTTTTCTTTGTCTCCAAAGTTGATACTAAGAGCGACAACACATTTTTAAACCTGTATCATTACATATTATGTTCCTAGGACATGAATGTATACATTTCTTATTGCAAAATCATACTTAACAGAGTCAGTTTGCAGAATGAACATTTTCTCTAACATATGCACAGTTCATTTCCCTACAGTGATATGTGTGTGCTCAGTCACTTGAGTCGTGTCTGACTCTGTGCAACTCTACGGACGGTAGCCCACCAGGCTTCTCTGTCTATGGGACTCTCCAGGCAAGGATACTGGAGTAGGTTGCCATTTCCTCCTTCAGGGGACACTCCCACCCCAGGGATTGAACCCATGTCTTTTACATCTCCTGCATTGGCAGGTGGGTTCTCTCCCACTAGTACCACCCAATGATACATGCTAAAGTAAAATAAAAAAGCTAGGCTTAACCCACAAAATGACTGTAGATGAACCAGTCAAGGATGATAAACTAATTTAAGTCATGAAAATTATTAAATTACATAAAAGTTAATTTTTAGAAACATTATTCTTGATATTTATTATGGTATTTATTTTACCCTTAAGAATTTGACCAAGAATTGTTTTTTACTTAAATTCAACAATTTTTATGCTTTTTTTCTGCAAAGTAGCCCAAAACCTTTATTCAAAGCTTATTTTTCAGGAGTTAAAGAAGCAGATTTCATTTCTCCATTATATACCAAAAATAATACAGTTCACTTTTTAAAGTTCACTAAGGTATAGATTTCTATGCCAAATATAACATTCAGAAATGTATTATTTCTCTAAATTTCATAATTCCAGGAAACAGAAAATTTTACAAAGCTTGGTCTTAAGAAAGAGTAATGATAAAATAGATTTTATTTTCTTGGGCTCCAAAATCACTGTGGATGGTGACTGCAGCCATGAAATTAAACGATGCTTGCTCCTTGCTTGTTATGACAAACCTAGACAGCATATGGAAAAACAGAGACATCACTTGGCCAACAAAGGTCTGAAGCTGTGGTTTTTCCAGTAGTCATGTACAGAAATCAGAGTTGGACCATAAAAAAGGCTGAGCACTGAAGAACTGATGCTTTCAAACTGTGGTGCTGGAAAAGACTCTTAAGAGTCCCTTGGACTGCAAGGATATAAAACCAGTCACTCCTAAAGAAAATCAATCCTAAATATTCATTGGAAACACTGAGTCTGAAGCTGAAGCTTCAATATTTTGTCCACCTAATGTGAAGAGATGACTCACTGGAAAAGACTCTAATACTAGGAAAGATTGAAGGCAGGAGGAGAAGGGGACAGCAGAGGATGAGATGGTTGGATGGCCTCATCGACTCAATGGACATGAGTTTGAGCAAACTCCAGGAAATAGTGAGGGACAGGGAAGCCTGGTGTCCTGTAGTCCATGGGGTCACAAAGAGCTGGACATGACTTAGTGGCTGAACAACAAATAGTCTCAGCTCACAATTTTATATTAATTTTAAAAAGATGCTCAAGCACAGAAGGAGTCTATATTTAATGAATGTCACATAAGTTGTGGCAGACCTAGGAATAAACAGATGCCAGGCGATTCACTTGTTTACTTGTCAAATGTGACCACTAGTGAATTAGTGAATTAGTGATTTATTGTGTAATAAATATACAAACTATACTATAAATTGTCATCAATACTATGGAAGATAAAATATAATGTAAACAAGTTGAAAGAGTAATGGAAAGAGAAGATGGTGGCAATCGTAAATATGCTGTTAGTATAAATATCCTTGACAAGTCAAGAGTAAGGATAGGAGGTGAGGGAGTTCACCTTGAGAAACACAGGAAGGTCCAGTTCTGCAGCAGCATCAACTCAAATGATTCCAGGCTGGATCATAAGCCTGGGCACTTGTGGGACTGCCAGGAAGCCAGGGGAGGGGAGCAGGAGAGGGTGAAGCGCAGACGCTGGCCGGGTCCAGATGCCGCGAGGCCCTGCGGCGCATGCGTGTCATTTGGATCACGGCCTATGACGAGGCCCTGCGGCGCATGCGTGTCATTTGGATCACGGCCTATGACGAGGCCCTGCGGCGCGTGCGTGTCATTTGGATCATGGCCTGTGACGAGCTGCAGTCCAAGGGGTCGTGAAGAGTCGGACATGGCTGAGTGGCTGAGCTGATGGCTCGTGCGTGATCTTACTCTGTGTGAGGCGAGAAACCTTTGGAAGGGACTGAGCAGAGGGCAATGTGATAGGAGTTTCATTTGAACAGGATCCCTCTGGCTGGTCTGCTGAGAAAAGCTTAAAGAGAGGCGAGAGAAGAGTCACTAAAGCCAGCCAGGAGACCACGCCTACAGTCCAGGTCAAAGACGATGGCGACTTGAACCAAGATGGTAGCCGTGAGACAGTGAGAAGCGCTTGAATTCTTTCTGAAATGAGCGGAGCCAGTATAAAGGCAGAAGCTTAGAAACATGACTGGGTCCTGTTCAGATGCCCCAGACCAGCTGAACATGCTGGGGTGCCTTAGGCTGTTGGCTCTATCAAAATGCTGGTTAGAGATATAAACTTCAGAGTTGTTAGTGTAGGGATGGTATTTAAAACCAGGATGTTGGATAGGTTTCACCAAGCAGATGAAGATATACAGAAAAGAGAGCAAACCTCAGCTTCAGTTCACTGGTTGATGGCATAGGCTGCCAGAGCCATTCATCACATATGAGAAATCTCTTAGAGAATGCTTCTCAAAATTGCACATCTGATCCCTCTGAATTTAAAAAAAAAGAAAAAGAAAGAAAAAAACCACAGTTTCAAGGCAATGGACATAAGAGACTGCGTCAACAATAATAGCACTGTCTCATAACTAGTTCAAAAAGAATACACCAAAGGACACAGTCAAATGTCTCCCTCACTGTTTCTCAGGCCTCACCTGGATTAGGCTCAGTGGTGCTCAGGGCTTCATCGGAATCATGCTCACTGAGAAGGCTCCACAGAAATGCGGTCGTGGACAAGTGTAGCAAGCGAGATAGCACCAAACGGAAACCAGCTGATTCACAAGCAAGAGCGGGCAGCCACTGAAAACACTCACAATTATTTGGGGGAAACATGTAACTTCCTTGGTTCTTGTCCAAGATTGTTCATACAGGAAGTTGGAAGGACATGGGAAGAATAAGAAAAGTTAAATGTATATATTAAAATCCTAAAAAAGATTTCAAAACTATTCATCTTCAGAAATTTGGTTAATTACATTATAGTTCATTTAAAAATAAAACAAAGGTTGCCAAGAGAAAAAAACGATGCTTGTACAATGCTGTATAAAAAGAAAGAAAGAAACTAAGTCTAAAGTTTGCACGAAGAGGCAAGACACCCAGAGTAGACAACACAATACTGAAGAAAATCAAAGTTGGAGAATCGACACCACCCGATGCCAAGAATGACCATAAAGCTGATAACCAAGACAGCGTGGCACTGGCGAAATGCTGGACAAGTAGATCATGGAGCAGAACAAAGAACCAGGAACAGACCCATTAATTAGAGTCGACTGATCTTTGATAAAGGAGCAAAGTCAGTAAACTGTAGAAAAGACACTCTTGACAACAGATGATATTCGAACAACAGGACATCTGCACGCAAAAAGGTTAACGCACACAGAACTTGCGCTCCTTACAAAATAACTGAAAATGAGTAGCAGACCTCGATGTAAAACACAAAACTATAAAGTCCCTGTTGTACAATAGCTCAGTCTGACTCTTTGCAACCCCACGGACTGCAGCATGCCAGGCTTTCCTGTCCTTTACCATCTCCTGTCCTCTACCATCTCCTTGCTCAGACTCACGTTCACTGAGTTGTGAGTCCATCCAACCATCTCATCCTGTAAAAATTTATATGACCTTGAGTATGGTGAAAATATTTCAGATACAACACTAAAGATGTGATCCACGGTGGAAAGAATTGATAAACTGGACTTCTTAAAATTAAAAACACCTGCTCTGCAAAAAAAATGTGAAGAAAATGAAAAGACAAGCCACTAGGGGAAAATATTTGCAAAAGACACATCTTAGGAAAGATTATTATCCAAAATTATAATGAATTCTGAAAAGCAACACTAAGAAAACAAAGCACCCGATGAACAAACAGAACCAAGAACTTAATAGACACGTCACCAAAGAAGATATACAGAGGGCAAGTGAGCCTGTGAAGAGAGGCTCCACACCATATGCCATCAGGGAAGCGAAATAAAAACACAGAAATCCCACTACACACCTATTAGAATGGCACCCCCCCAATAAAATAATAATAATAATAAAAAACACGGACAATAGTAAATGCTAGCAAGGATGTAGAAAAACAAGGATTCTCATATACTCTTGGTGGAAATGCAAAATGGTACAGCAACTTTGAAAATCAATTTAGTGGTCTCTCATGAAGTTAAATATATCTGGCCATACAATCCAAAAATCATATTCCACAGAATTGAAAATGTTTGTCTACACAAAAACGTGCATGGATATTTATGGCAGTTTTATTCATAACTTCCAAAAATTTAAGATACACAAATGTCCTTTAGTAGGTAAATGGATAAGTAAACTATGGTATTTCCAGAAAACAGAATATCATTGAGCACCAAAAATGTGAGCTATCAAGCCATGAAAATACATGGAAGAACTTTAAATGCATATTTCTACTTGCATTTGAAATTCGAAAAGACTACATACTGTACGATTTCAACTACGGAACTATGGAAGCAGTAAGATCGGCGGTTGCAGGGAATATGGAGGAGGAATAAACAGGTAGGGCATCAAGAATGTTTCAGGCAGTGAAAATACTCTGCATGATATTATAAACGTGAATATTATACATCGTCCAAACCTACAGAAGGTACAACACTTAGAATGAACCCTAATGTAAACCATGGACTTTGGGCAATAATGATATATCAACATAGGTTCATCACTTATAACAAATCCATTCTGGTGACGATACATGTAAGACAGGGGCTTATGGGAAATCTCTGTACCTTTCTCTAAATTTTGCTGAAAAATGTAAAACTGCTCTAAAAATTGTTCTTTACAGAAAAAGAAAAAATCAAATATATATGTGAATAAATTACTTATAAATGTATGTATAAATTATACATTGATATAAAATATCAGAAGGGAAGTATTACATTAAAATGAAAACACAATTAAATCTGAAGGATGTTAAATTCAAATTTAATTCTTATTCACTGCTCCTTTTCCATCACAGGTCAGCAGAGGCACTCTCCTCTTCACAGAGACTAGAAATTACCAAACCAGAAAAATATTAAAGTAGACAATATCGTGGAGGGTGCAATTAGGCCAGTGTTCTCTTATGTTGTTAATGTAAATGTGGCTTGGGAAAAAGCAATTTGTCTCAGAGAAGCAAACAGAGGGAAGAGCCACCATCTGTTCCAGCAAGAAAGAGTGTGCCCTGGAGGATCACACATCAGCAGTCAGATGCCCCACCCGGAAGTGGCGCCCAACTTCCACTCAGCGCTCCTTGCTCTGGACCTGCCACATGGCCCCAACCTAACCCAAGGGGCCAGGAAGCATAACCCTACCTCGTTCTCAGCAAACCGAGAACTGATGACTGTCTCGTATCTTTCACACTGACATGTAAGAGCTTCCAAATTATTACTTTGATAAATAGAAAATATAAAGTTTTTTTTTTAATCTAAGTAAACTCTCAGAACCCGCAGCACGAGACTCATCTGACAGAAACTTATCTTACCCTGTCGTATCCTCTCTGCTTCTCTCTCCTCCTCTCCTCACTTTCTTTTCTCCCACCCTTCTTGCCCTTCTTCTCGTTCTACTATTTCTTATTACAGGTAACCTGTAGCCAGAAGATATTATGATCATATACAGAGCAGAAGCTACTGCCTTCTTCATTAACTGAGTTCCATGTTGACGGTATTTAGTGATTCTTCTCATTGTCGGCTGAATCTGGCTCCCGTCATTCATCAGAAGAGAAAATGAGAAGTGAATGTCACTGTGACAGCGGAATCACAGTCTCAAGTGTAGTTCTCAGAGTTGCTGTGTGACATTTAAAGGAAAAAGGAATTTCAAAGATATATTACCAGATGTGACAAAGATGTCTCTACTTCCTGTATTTTGTCTCTATCTTTCATTCTACAAAGTACTGCAAAATTAATCTTCTAAAAGCACAGTCCTGAGCATGTCATCACTGTACTGAAAATATTTCAACATATCCACATCCCCTGCAGACTAAATTTGATTTCTCGGTTTGACATTTAGTGTTCACCGTAACTCGGCTGTAACTCAGTTGTTCAGTTCATCTTTCTACCGTTTTCCTGTTAACATTCCAAGTTCTTAATAACTGGATGCTCCCAAATATGGCTGGCATTTTCTTATTTCCATGGCTTTATTTATGCAATTCTCCCTTATCAAATCCCCTTGTCTCCAAACTCATACCAATTCTTGAAGACTCAGCTAGAGGTTTGCCAATCCCATGAAATCTCCCAAAATCTCTAAGAATAAAACATCCCCATCTCCCATAACTTTCACAAACCCTTATATTTACAACTATAATATAGGGGAAAACCAAATTTTAGAAATGTTTATGAAAAATTTCTCATTCATATTAATCACAATTAGCTTCAGAAATTCTTGATAATGGGGTTTTAGCAAAGTGATGAATAATGATTAGTGTTTTAGGAGTCCTGGAGTACTGGAGTGGGGTGCCATTGCCTTCTCCAAAGCTGAGTTTACAAGAGCACAAATATTTCATTTATTTGGGGAAACTTGGTAGGAAGATACTACAGGGGGAAAAGACCAAAGTCACCCAAAATTCCTACTTGTGGCATCACTGCCTCTACAAGAACAAGGGAAAAAGGTTTTGCTTGACTTGCTTTTCAATCCCTCAATGAAGTATTCTTTGAATACACACACATGATCATATCAAGAATTGCAGAAAAAACATTAGACAAAATCTAACAGAAGGCTGAGTGCCAAAGAATTGATGGTTTTGAACTGTGGTGTTGGAGAAGACTCCTGAGAGTCCCTTGGACTGCAAGGAGATCCAACCAGTCCATTCTGAAAGAGATCAGCCCTGGGATTTCTTTGGAAGGAATCATGCTAAAGCTGAAACTCTAGTACTTTGGCCACCTCATGCGAAGAATTGACTCACTGGAAAAGACTTTGATGCTGAGAGGGACTGGGGGCAGGAGGAGAAGGGGACGACAGAGGATGAGATGGCTGGATGGCATCACAGAGTCGATGGATGTGAGTCTGAGTGAACTCCGGGAGTTGGTGATGGACAGGGAGGCCTGGAGTGATGCAGTTCATGGGGTCGCAAAGAGCTGGACACAACTTAGCGACTGAACTGAACTGAACTGAACTGAACTGAACTCATTCATGATAAACACTCTCATTAAACTAGAAATAGGAAATTTTTGAACTTGATAAAGCCTATTTGAAAATAATCTACAACTAATATCATATTTAATAATGGAAAAATCAAAACTTTCTACTAAGATCAGTTACAAAGAAATAAAACTTCCTGTCCCCACCCCTTTCAACATCATACTTGCTAATGCAATAAGGCAAGGGGAAAAAAATTGTATACTGACTCACAAACTGTCCTCACCCCCCAACCCTGCCACAGATGATATGATCATCCAAGCAGAAAATCTGAAAGAACTGACAAAAACACTCCTGAAGCTAAGTGACGGCAGCAAGGTTGTAGTATACAAGGTTAGTATACGTTTGCTTACCTAGATACCAACAATGAACAAGAGAATTTGAAGTGAAAAACACAATACAATTTATGTTAAAATCTCCCAAAATAAAATACTTAGATACAAATTTACAAAATGTGAAAAATAGCTATATGCATAAAACAACAAAACTCTGATGGGCAAAATCAAAGAATGAAATAAACGGGAGATATTCCATGTTCATGGATAGGAACACTCAGTATTATTCAGTGGTTAATTCTTCCCAACTTGACTGACAGATTCAGTACAATCCAAACACAAATTCAGCAAATTATTTTATGGATACCATCAAACTGACTCTAAATTTTATATGGAAAACCAAAAGATGCAACCAACACAATACTGAAAGAAATGAACAAAGTTGGTGGATTGAAGTTACTCAAGTTCAAGACTTACTGTAAAGCTTGCACATAAAGTGTTCAGTAAGAGTCTGTGATAGAAAAGAAAAGCTCAACCTACTCTGGCAAAAAACAGAAACATATAGGCTCATGTATCAGGAAACAAAACGAGTACAGGACCCAGGAAGTCAAATCATGTCACTGTGTCTGTCCTTATTTCTTGGCATTTCTTTCCTCTGTGAGGACTTCATTCTTAAAAGAAGCACCACTTTACATTGTAGCTGAGATGCCTATATGGCTACCAGCAATTCCAAATATATAATATTCTGTTCTCTACCTACTGCATTTGCAGTTCACTTTCTATTCTGGCCTTGGAAAGTCCTAACCCGGCACATCCTTTGGGTCACAGCCCACACTCACACACTTGGCAAGGCCCCTGGGACCACATTCTGACTTTGAGTTGAGGGGGTGAGGCAAGGTGCCCATAAAGATCGGGGTTTGCTTGATAGGCGGCAGGAGTAAGACTCCTCGCTGACAAGTCTGGGATGAGGGGCCTCTGCACCTGGGGCTTGCAGGTCTTTCTCATCCCCACCCTCCCGTGCTAGACCTCCTAGAACCCCTGAGATCCCACAAAACTGGTCATAGCAACAGAGCTTTGAGTCTGATTCTTCCCCTCTCTAGGCACCTCCAACCCTGCTGCTGCTGCTGAGTTGCTTGGTTCATGTTCGACTCTGTGCAACCCCATAGACAGCAGCCCACCAGGCTCCCTGATCCCTGGGATTCTCCAGGCGAGAACACTGGAGTGGGTTGCTATTTCCTTCTCCAATGTATGAAAGTGAAAAGTGAAAGTGAAGTCACTCAGTCATGTCCAACTCTTAGCAACCCCATGGACTGCGGCCCACCAGGCTCCTCTGTCCATGGGATTTTCCAGGCAAGAGTACTGGAGTGGGGTGCCATTGCCTTCTCCGACCTCTAACCCTACTGCTCAGTAAATCCCATCCTATCCTTCCCCTGCCATCTATCAGGACCAACACTTATTTCTCCCACACACCCCCACAGCCCACTCTGAGAGCTCCACCTGCACCCTGACTGCCTTCCTGGGAAACCTCACATTCCATCGAGCTAAAACCAAATAGGTAACACTCAAGATGTGTATAAGAGACAGCCTCTGTCCATGGGATTTTCCAGGCAAGAGTACTGGAGTGGGGTGCCATTGCCTTCTCCGACCTCTAACCCTACTGCTCAGTAAATCCCATCCTATCCTTCCCCTGCCATTATCAGGACCAACACTTATTTCTCCCACACACCCCCACAGCCCACTCTGAGAGCTCCACCTGCACCCTGACTGCCTTCCTGGGAAACCTCACATTCCACCTTCCGGGAGAAGCACCGCAGGGTCCCTTGATGTGTGTGTTCAAGATGGGAGAACATTCCCTGGAGAATGTTCCCTGATGGAGGGGCTTGGGTGAGAGAGCGAGCTCCCCATCCCAGGGTTGTGGAATTGGGCCAGGTCAGAAACAGGGTGGGGGAAAAAAAACACCTCTAGACAAAGAAAGATCCCCCCTCTTTATAGCTATAGCAGACACATCTCAGACAAGAATTTGATTGGTCAAGCTTATTCATGCAAAACAATAATTTTATTATGGATGGGAGGACCCCAAGGAAGATTTAGATTAACCAAGACTGACTGGGTCAAGGGAATGGAAGATAGGTAGGGACAGAATGGATAACCATTAGGGAAAGAAATTTTGTTATCAGAAAAATGGGGAAGTGATTTGGGGCAAACAAAAAATGACATTTGTACAAAGTATCTGTATGTTAACGTACACGACACACTAGTACGCACATTTTATTATTTTTATCTTACGTGTATATGCATGTGTGAAAGTGTGCTATGTATTTAGTTTTCTTCTTTTTCTAGTTGTTTGAGTGTTACCTATTTGGTTTTAGGCAGTTAGTTATCCAGAGTTAACCCAAACCGGAAGGTCAAAGGAAACATGCCCCACAAGCCTGCCTTCAGTCTGGCACTGATTGCAAGCTTGCGGTGCTGGGCTTGATCACTCAGTGGTGCCAGGCTCTTTGTGATCCCAAGGACTGTCTTCAAAGTCAAGAAGGTCTTGAGTACATACATCAAGTGGCTGACCGTTAGCCTCCAGTCTTCCCAGAGTTCAGGCTGACACCTATAATCTTCTGTTGCTGCTGTTTAGTAGCTAAGTTGTGTCCCACTTTTTATGACAGCGTGGACTGTAGCCTGCCAGGCTCCTCTGTCCATGGGATTTTCCAGGCAAGAACACTGGAACAGGTTAGTTACCCTTTCCTTCTCCAGGGGACCTTCCTGACCCAAGGACCAAACCCATGGCTCCTGCATTGGCAAGTGGAGTCTTCACCACTGAGCCACATGGGAGACCCTAGAAAGTGAAAGGTGCTGAGTCATCCAACTCTTTGCGGGCCCCTGGACAGTACATGGCATTCTCCAGGCCGGAACACTGGAGTGGGCAGCCTTTCCCTTTCTCCAGGGGCTCTTCCCAACCCAGGGATTGAACCCAGATCTCCTGCATTGCAGGTGGATACTTTACGAGCTAAGCCACAAAGGAAGCCCAAGAATACTGAGGTGGGTAGCCTATCCCTTCTCCAGGGGATCTTCCAGACCCAGAAATGGAGCCGGGTCTCCTGCTTTGCAGGTAGATTCTTCACCAATTCAGCTATCAGGAAGCCATTCTTCTCCTGACTAAATACCTAATTTCCAAAGAGAATGATAGGATGTGGCCCAAACCCCTCATCATGAACCATTGTCTGTCCTGTGACCAAAGCCTTAGGCCAAAAAAGATACTCCTGCATGCAGGAAACCAGAGGTCACCTAGGGTGAGCAGCCTAGGGCAAAGGCCAGAGCTCTCTTTGGGTAAGGGGAATTCCATATGACATGGCAGTATTTTAACATGCCAAGTCCAGACAATGCCAATGGACTTTACTGAAGTAGCAATTTCATTTATTCTCTTAAATTATTAGTGAAAAGTTATACCTTAAAAAGCTTCTCTACTCACATCTCTGGTTATTATACAATGAATATTTCTTGCTTTGCTCCAATTTTTCTGGTGTGTAAAGAACTAACGAGGCACAGCTCACAGATTGATGTTCATATTTATTAGTTTTTGTTCTTTTGCTAAACATGTCCTGTGTAATCTTTGGTAATTGTTCAAGTTATTGAAAAAGAGTTTGCATAGCCTTAATATTATTTGCTTATTAATCTGTGACAAACCATAAAATTTGATGTTTTCACCATGACTACCTCATGAAATTTGCTCACTTTGTCTCTGATTACGGTAGCAGCTCACTGCCAGTGCCGACAGCTTGTCGAAGTGTGTTAGGGAGAGTTATATGAACATCACTTCTGTTTTCATTCGAGATATCTGGAAGACCTGGAAATGCTCTTCCACATCATAATCACGTCCTTTGATCTGAGGATCTGTGTCTGTGCATATTCAGCCCCATCCTGCTGAGATGAAATACACCTGACACCTACCAGTAAGAATCTTTCTGAGATTAGCATCGATGCTGGAGATCTAAACTGTCTCCAACAGATGCTGAAACTTCCTTTAAAATTAATACTTTAGCAAGCTTGAGTGCATAAACCCTCAATTCGATCAAGTCTGGTGGTACTTTGGCTACTCTGAATTTGACCAAATGAGACTGCAGTGCACCCTGGATCCACAGAATGAATCATTCAAATATCAACCAAATTCTCTTCTCTAATCTACCTTGAATTATCTTCCATTTGCACAGTGATCTCCTAGAAAACAACAGAAACTTCGTGCCTTAGAGTTCTTCTGGTTTTTAACCACTTTTGGGTCACAGACGCTTTAGACCCATAGAACTAATTCTAGAACAATGAGAAAACAACAGCTCAAGAGCAAAAACAACAAAATGTAATACAGTTCCAGGGGGACTTGTGGGGCATAGTTTAAACATCCTGCTCTAGAATTTTCTGGCCATCAGCCATTGCTGCACTAGTCTCAGATGACATACTTCTATCTAAGTACATTAGGGAGACAAGCACGAACTTTATGGTTATTGGGAACCCTTCTCCCCTCTTATGTTGTGGTTGTTCCATTGCTATCCCCTTCTTTAGTCCTCTCATGTCCTCTACACACCTTTTTAAGTTGAAACCCATCGCATCTCCCTTAATAAAAATTTGTGCTCACATTTGCAAAAGTTACTCTTATCTGTACAAGTATCACATTCCTCAGGAAGTAAAGCCTGAAGGGATAAGGAGAGAAAGCAAGGAGAAAAATTCCAGAACACACTATCTGAAGAAGCCTGCTCCAACACCAGAACATTCCAGAACTGGTAAGAATTAAGAACCGCTATCATCTGTTCAGTTCCGTTCAGTCGCTCAGTCATGTCCGACTCTTTGCAACCCCATGAATGGAAGCACGCTAGGCCTCCTTGTCCATCAACTCCCTGAGTCCACCCAAACAAAAGTCCATTGTGTTGGTGTTGCCATCCAGCCATCTCATCCTCTGACGTCCCCTTCTTCTCCTGCCTTCAATCTTTCCCAGCATCAGGGTCTTTTCAAATGAGTCAGCTCTTCGCATCAGGTGGCCAAAGTATTGGAGTTTCAGCTTCAGCATCAGTCCTTCCACTATCACCTGAGTCTCTCTTATTTTGCTCCAGCTTATTTTTTGCTTGTAATAGTAGCACGTTTTCTTATTTAAAATAATAAGAATCAAACAGATTAATACTTTTGATCTGAACAACACACCTCAATGAAAGTCTAATGCCCTCTGGATTTCTGTGTTTCAGTTTGTTTTTAAAATCTTAGCTGCATCCAGTCCATAATGAGAAAAATACATTGCAACTCTGCTACTTTCTTCATAGTGGAAGGTAACTGAGGTCTGGCAATAGTTATTGCTGGAGTCATTATTTAGAGCCCCAAACACTGAAGTCTGGTTCCCTTTGTTCAGTCATTGTACCTCATATGCAGTCAGGTCTTAAAACTTCACTTTAAGAATAACTTTTGCAATTTTGAAAGGAACTTCTAAGGGGAATGATATATCTATGTAAAAGTTCCCCAGCCCAGTTGCCCCACACACTCTAAAACTGAGAGATTACATTACTAGATCTTTATTGAATAGGAAAAGGCATTTTTCCTTCTTTGTCTTCTTTTACGAAAAACAGGATTTCTCTAAGCAACGGCTATCATAATATGGGTGAGCGCAGCTGTGCCTCGCGGCGTGTGACACCCCAGGGCGTGTTTATCCCCGCTCTGCCTTTATGGCTCACAGCCTTCAGGGGGCGGCAAGCGCCTAATGGCTCTAAAAGCACTGCCAGTAATTTTTTACCACTTAAGACAGCTACTGTCCTAGACGATGATTCCAGGTTAGATGGTATTCTGTTCTTCCCTCCATGGCTTACCCTAGCTTGCTTAATCATTGTATGTAGTATCACAGTCCTGAGACATGTACTTTCTGACCAAAGATGGCAATTTTTATACATGTGAATATATCATCTGTTCATGTTTCATATTCAGATTTCATAGTTCACTCAAGGTAAGTCAGATCCCAAGATCTAAAGACAAAAGGTAATGAAAAGAAATACTTCTCTCAAATCTCAGTGGTATATACAGAGCTATTGGTATAGTGTATGTATATATGCTATATATGTAAACAAGTATAATTGCTATTTTTTAGATGGTATTTCTAACTTAATAGTAACAAAGCAGTAGTAAATTATAATGGCATCTCATACAATTGAAAGAATTATTTAGGAATTGAATTAGGTTGTTTCACCAAAATCTCCTCAGTCAAAATGGTGTGTCCTATGCCCTGGAGATAACTAATTACTTTCAGCCTTAAATTTCAGTGATTCAGGCTTTAACGTATAATTTTTTTTCAATGTATAATTTAAAAGAAAAGACAATGTCCAACTTTTCCAAAATCTCTATCTTCTCTTCTACAGTAATTGAATTAACAGTTTCTTAAATTTCACATTATTTAACCTAAATGTCCATTTTAATAAATGCCCAGTCTGCCATTTATAAGTACAATTTAAAGTGAAGGTGTTAATTGCTCAGTTGTGTCCAACTACTTGCGACCGCGTGGACTGTATCCCACCAGGCTCCTCTGTCCATGGGATTCTTCAGGCAAGAACACTGGCGTGGGTTGCCATTCCCTTCTCCAAAAGATCTTCCTGACCAGGGGGTAGAACCTGGTCACCTGCATTGAAGTGGATTCTTCACCACTGAGCCACCATTGATGACCAATGAACGTAAATTAAAATGTAAATTAAATACTAAGGGGCATATTTCAGCCCCTGAGCCCAAATGCTTAGTTTTTCAGTCATCTCTTAGTCCTCATAGTGTACACTTTAGGGATGTGCATAGGGTCTGATGGTTGTGGATTTCTAGTATAACACTCAGGATTTACAGAGTCAACTCTGTGGCTGGGTTAAGAGTCAACTGCGGTACCCTGCCCATTAGAAACCAGAACAGTGTTGGATTTTTCTGAATTTCATTACAGCTCCCAGTATTAGACATGTATTAGCAGTAAAGATATAATTTTCAATTTGATTGATTGAGGGATTAGTTGAATAATGGAAATTGACTGTGGTTGAGCAAAGCTGGCAAATAAATGAATACTAACAAATGAAGAGTGAATTTGACTATTTCAAACATTATATTAGAATGGCTGAAAGGAAAAATGTCCTTGGAATCTATGATATCTCTAGTGGTTTGTAGGCCAAAGAAGCAAAAAGAGAATAGCTAATGGCTAAAGAGAGACCACAGGACCTTATTGCTCATACTTGGAAACAAGTTTGTGGAAGGATCCCAGAATAATAATATCCAACATCTTATTCACCAAAGTACATTCTTTATCTAATACAGGGATTAAATAAGATTTAAGAAAGTGGACATATTCCCCAAAAGAAAAATGAAAAAAGTTTACCTGCCTATCTCATGGTTGGCAGCCAACTAAAGGAGAACATCCTTGGCAACTTTCAGATTTTTTAGAATTGGAAGCAATGCTGAGATGATCCAGTTAAATCCAGTATGTAGGTGACCACTTGTCGATTTAATTTATATATTGTTCTTGTTATCTATTTCCACGAGCTTCAACTCTCTCCCTCTTCTACCCTTTTTGTTCTTCTTTCCTGACCATCAGTCTCAATGGTGCTCTATTTGACATATATTCAGTTTCAAAAATCAGGAAGTGAGCAAGAAAAGGAGAAGCAGGTGACGCCAGCCACTTACAACGCTGGAACTCACAGGCTATTCCTACAAGGAAAAGGTGAGTAGTTGGTGCTAAAAAAAAGAAACAGCACTGAAAACTGGATCAGACCATTGACAGGACTGCATGTTTCCCAGTTTGCTGACATACACCTCACTGGTCATCGCGCTGGCCTGCAGGGCGGCCTGGTGGGGTCGAGGGTGCGCAGGTCCCGGCCCTGGCGACACGTGGGCCCATGCGCTGCGACAGTGAAGGCAGATTGAGGCCCGAGCAGAGCGTCTCCTTTCCTGGGGGTGTAACATCCCTGGGCAAACAGCCAGTGGCTCCATTAAAGTGATGCATAAGCGTGGGTAACGTGCTCGTTAAAGATTCTCCTGAATCGGTTCCTCCCAAAAGAGTGCACAGGAGAGCTTGCCGATAGTGCCGAGCGCCGTGCGCGGTGAAGCAGTTCAACCCAAGCACTCCCCCTTTACGATCAATACATCGCACAGAACGGGGCATTTTTACTTAGGGGACTTTCCCCAGTGAGGGAGATTCTGTTCTTAT
The DNA here is from genome assembly GCA_006408675.1 of Madoqua kirkii. NCBI lineage: Eukaryota > Metazoa > Chordata > Mammalia > Artiodactyla > Bovidae > Madoqua > Madoqua kirkii. Next base: position 17,189 of record SJYC01096635.1, read on the forward strand.
CACCTCCTTTTATGTGTGTACATAAAGAGAGATGTTTGTGAGTCTATAAAAGGTACCCTTGATCTTGTTTGATAGACTGTGTCCTCCTTGGAGTGAATAGCCTGTCAAGTGGCGGCTTTGCATTTGCAAATGAATGGCAACATGTGTGCCACATTCCCTCCCCAGCCACAAAAGTAACAGGAGGAGAATTTTATTTCTGGAAGAGGATTTCAAAACAGGTCAGTTCTCATTCACTCCTCAGCGGGTGCTGCTAAAAACTAGAAAAAATAAGACATGCCCATTAAACACAGCGGACAAAACAAGACGTACATCAATCTTGCCTAGAAATAGACTTTGAAATGTTATTTATCGCCCGTTTTCATCAAATATGCATTACTTTAATGATCAGCATATTATGAAGACAGGCATTTTAGAGACAAATTATAAGATGGACTAAAAAAGATTGCTATCATCTTGGCAAAGAAGGGCAGTTTAATTTTTTAAAATCATTTAATTGTGATGGAAAAGAATCTGTATAAATCAAATATTTCAGAGAGACAAGGTTTTGCTCCATCATGGCAACCCTCTAGAACTTTCCATGCAAAACCATATAAAGATGCAAAATAAAGTTAAATTTTAGACTGTTACCGTCAAGAGCATGCTTTATCACTGAAGCCCTGCTCTGTTTACTTGGATGATATTGGTGTGAATAGATGAAAAGAACCAATATGAAAGAGACTCTCACCTCTTGTTTTCAAAAATATTTATAGGTTGGCACCTGGAGGCTTGCAGTGGTTCCTGAAAAGTCAATACCGAAGTCTAGCGCAGGTTCTTCTGTTCTTTATTAGAGAAATTGACAGCCGAGAGGAGCCCTCTGGTTGTCTGACACCACGACAAGCCATGTTAACAAACAGTTCTCGCCGAGGCAGCCACGAGCAACCTAGCAGCAGCACAGCCCGAAACTCTCGTGGCCGCTTGCTGGGCTGCGGCTGCACCTCAGTCCGTTTCTGCCGCCCATCAAACCTCACATCCTGTCCTCTGTCCTACGCCCACTTTTGGGCTCAGCATCATCTACACCAAGTCTTGTTCTTTGGCAGGGGCCAAGTATGTGATCCTGTTCAGAATCCTGCTCTTGATGTTCATTTTGTCCCATCAGCTGAGACTGAGAACAAACTGTTGAGAACAAACAGATACTGTGCCTTCAATGTGGATCTTCACCCTCCTGCTTAGGCGTGGAGTTTCTGACCCCTGAGTGAGCAGACAGTCTCCAGCTGTAGGACAGGAAGATGCCTAAGACAGGGAGACAGTGGAACAGCTATCAGGAGTTCATGTGGGTAATTTTGCTGGAGGAGAGAAGCATTGTTGGGGGAAATTTCAGGACTGGACTAAAATAAAGAAAGGTCATAAAGAGAATTAGCACTGGAACATCCAGTGACCAAAGGACTATGACAAAGAAGCAGAGAAAGACAGGAGGAGAAAAAGAACCGCTAACGGGGTCATCCGGACGTCACGCTTCAAAAATGCCATGGCGTGCACACAGGAAGTAAAGAGGAGCAGAACTAGCAAAAATAAAGTCAGCGCTTTTCCTTTCTTGCTGTTACTATTTAGTAGACAGGTTTTAATTTCTAATTCAAGGTATTTTGAGTTTCTGTATCTTCAAGGATCACTTGCTGATGAATGATCTGTAGACTAGTCAAAACCCCATTTGCTTGTTCCTTCTGATGTCCTCTGTGTTATATTTTCATCATAATTTTCTTTTACTTAATTAAACCTTCCATGAAGCCCAAAGTAAATTGGAAGGATTGCTGAAATTGGGTCATTAATGTAACTTCTAAGCAGAGGCAGTCTGCCAGAATTTTTTTTTTTTAATCTGAGATAAAAATTAAAAGAAGAAGAAAATTGATGCTAGGCTTTTGGAAAAAAAGAGAGTACACTTCCCCTAACAGGGGAAAAGAAAGAAACAATAACAACCAAGTGAGGGAAAGTGAAAGGTATCTAACTACTTAGAAGACTGAGGGAGGATTAATATAAAATGAACCAAAGTAAATAAGTAAATAAATAATAAAGTGAACAGAACCTAGTCATAAATTAACCATGGAGCTCAGAGGATTCAAAGCAATTATAGTAAAATACATAGCCAGAGTCTAAGCACCCCTGTGACACAGGATAATTGAGCATGAACACGGTTATATTTACAGTGAAGTAATTAATGAAAGACATATAAGGCAATTAGAGTAGTCAGGACGCTTTTGTACTCCCATTCCATAACGTCAAATGCAGAGGACAAACAGCAAGGATTAGTCCCCCAGGAAACACCCCTGAAACCGAGGAAGTGTGTGTGAGGTTTGGACGCTAGACTAGATGCATCTGGCAGATGTTTGGTTGTACTACCACATGCTTTGGGAAGACTTAAGTAGTGCAAAAGATGGGCTTTTTAAAAACCTACTGATAAGTCGCTCTAGAACCAAAGGAAGTGAAGGATAAAGCATCTTCCTCACCACCCAGATACTGATTTGATCAGATGTTCCGATGCCTCATGATACAACGTGCATTCTCAGTCATGTCCAACTCTTCACGACACAGTGGACTGTAACCCTCCAGGCTCCTCTGTCCATGGGATTCTCCAGGCAAGAATTCTGGAGTGGGTTACCATCTCCTTCTCCAGGGGATTTTCCCAACCCAGGGATCGAACCTCTGTCTCCAGCATCTCCTACATTGGCAGGCAGATTTTTTACCACTGTACCACCTGGTAAGTTCCATGATACAATAAAACCACAAAAATTGTCTTAACAACAACAACAAAAAGAAATAAAAACAACAAATATTATCTCATTAAAAGTTAATAGAATTTTACTTCTGGAGATGGCAGAGTAGCTAGTATTAGATGAAAACTCCTGCAGATGAGATTATAAACACTGTATAAAATGAGAGAAAAGAAATGGTCAGAAGCAAGAAGAAACTGAAAGAGAGTCAACCTTTAGAATAGAAGCATTTGTGCGGTAGCTTCAGCTTCATCAAGCGTTTCCTTGCCAAAGTCCTCACTCTGCACAGTGTGCAATGTTCGGCCCTTAGGCAGAAAGCATGGGTCTTACTGGCTGGATTTCAAGACTGTCACAGCACCCAGAATCTATTAAAGGGAACCCTGGAAAAGAGTCATCATATGAGGAAGCCCAGGATTCTGCATGTAAAACCGTCCAAAACCTTGGTTGACCTCTGCTCTATAAATAGCTCAGACTCCTAAGTGTCTTACAAAACCTGACAAACTCTTTGAGATTTTAGCTACTGCCAACTGTAAGGGAACTAGCTTTTAGAGTTTGAGTCCAGACAGATTCACTTTTGATACAATTATAAACGTTCTCCAGGAGAAGATAACATAATTACTCTCTAGAATGTTTTATACACAGTTTCTGTTTATAAAACAAAAGTTCCTAGATAAGAAAAACATAGAAAAATATGATTCACAATGAAGTGAGACATTGGCTATCAGATGCCAACTGAAATATACAGGGAGGTCAGAATATAAAGCAGATATTATAAATTTTTTGAGGACTCAGGAAAATATAGAGTGAAAAAAACAGAGGATTTCACCAGAGAAATAAAAACTGCAAACAATGGAAACCCAGGAGTACAATATGAGAAATTTTTAAAATCAGAGGATGAAGACAGCCACATTCAGAAGAATGAAACTAGGCCTCTGTCTTACACCATACACAAACATTAACTCAAAACGGATTACATACTTGAATGTAAGACCTGAAACCAAAAATCTCCTAAAAGAATATACTGATAGTTAGCTCATTGACTTAAGGTCTTGGCAATCCTTTTTTTTAATTTGATACCAAAAGCAAAGGCAATGAAAGCAGAAATGAACACGTTAGACTCTGAAAACTAACAAGCTTCTACACAGCAAAGGAAACCATCGACAAAACGTAATGGCAGCTCACTGAATGGGAGAAGATTATTTGCAAACCATATTTATGATGAAATTAATATCTAAAGTATAAAAAGAATTCATACAACTCAATAGCAAAAACAAACAATCCAATTAAAGCACGGGCGGTGTATCTACACAGACATCTTTCCAAAGAAAACACACAGATGGACAACAGGGACATGAAAAGATGTTCAGTGTCACTAATCATCAGGGAAACGCAAATCCAAATCACCATGGAATGTCATCTCCCACTTGTTAGGATGGCAGTAAATAACAGTTGTTGGCAAGGGTGTGGCGGAAAGGGATGGCTTGTGCACTGCTGGAGGGAATGTGAATTAGTGCAGGCACCACGAAAACAGAACGCAAGCACCTCAGAAAATGACAAAACAGAACCACCCGCCTGCTGCTGCTGCTGCTGAGTCGCTTCAGTAGCGTCCGACTCTGTGCGACCCCGTAGACAGCAGCCCACCAGGCTCCCCCGTCCCTGGGATTCGCCAGGCAAGAACACTGGAGTGGGCTGCCATTTCCTTCTCTAATGCATGAGAGTGAAAAGTGAAAGTGAAGTCACTCAGTTGTGTCCAACTCTTTGCGACCCCATGGACTGTAGCCCACCAGGCTCCCCCATCCCTGGGATTTACCATATGATCTAGCAATTCCACATTTGGGTATTTGTCTGAAAAAAAATTAATTCACAAAGGTAAAGGCACCCCTGTGCTCATCACAGCATTATTTACAGCAGTCTAGAGAGGGAAGCAGCCAAATCTCCACTCAGCAGATGCGGCTCATATTAAAAATGGAATAGTGGCCACTAAGAAGGAAATCTTGCCATTTGGGAAAAAAAAATAGATGGATCTTGAGGGTATCTTACTAAATGAAATCAGGCAGAGGAAGACAAATATCATGAGACCACATTTATCAGTTCAGTTCAGTCGCTCAGTCGTCTCTGACTCTTTGAGACCCAATGAATCACAGCACACCAGGCCTCCCTGTCCATCACCAACTCCCAAAGCTCACTCAAACTCATGTCCATTGAGTCAGTGATGCCATCCAGCCATCTCATCCTCCGTCGTTCCCTTCTCCTCCTGCCCAATCTTTCCCAACATCACTGTTTTATCAAATGAGTCAGCTCTTCTCATCAGATGGCCAAAGTATTGGAGTTTCAGCTTTAGCATCAGTCCTTCCATTGAGCATTCAGGACCAGTTTCCCCTAGGATGGACTGGTTGGATCTCTTTTGCAGTTCAAGGGACTCTCAAGAGTCTTCTCCAACACCACACTTCAAAAGCATCAATTCTTTGGCGCTCAGCTATCTTTATAGTCCAACTCTCACATCCATACATGAGCACAGGAAAAACCAGAGCCTTGACTAGACGGACCTTTGTTGGCTTTTGCTTTTTAATGTACTGCTAAGTTGGTCATAACTTTTCTTCCAAGGAGTAAGCATCTTTTTATTTCATGGCTGCAGTCACCATCTGCAGTGATTTTTAGAGCCCAAAAAAGTAAAGTCTGACACTATTTCCACCGTTTCCCCATCTATTTGTCATGAAGTGGTGGGACCCGATGCCATGATCTTTGTTTTCTGAATGTTGAGCTTTAAGACAACTTTTTCATTCTCCTCTTTCACTTTCATCAAGAGGCTCTTTAGTTCTTTTTCACTTTCTGCCATAAGGGTAGTGTTATCTGCATATCTGAGGTTATTGATATTTCTCCCGGCAATCTTGATTCCAGCTTGTGCTTCCTCCAGCCCAGCGTTTCTCATGATGTACTCTGCATATTAGTTAAATAAGCAGGGTGACAATACACAGCCTTGACGTACTCCTTTTCCTATTTAGAACCAGTCTGTTCCATGTCCAGTTCTAACTGTTGCTTCCTGACCTGAATATAGGTTTCTCAAGAGGCAGGTCAGGTGGTCTGGTATTCCCATCTCTTTCAGAATTTTCCACAGTTGATTGTGATCCACACAGTCAAAGGCTTTGGCATAGCCAATAAAGCAGAAATAGATGTTTTTCTGGAACTCTCTTGCTTTTTCCATGATCCAGCAGATGTCAGCAATTTGATCTCTGGTTCCTCTATACATACAATCTAAAAACCAAATGAACAAACAAAACAAATTTCGAAGGTACAGAACACAGACTGGTGATTTCCAGAAAAGAAATGGGTAGAGGGGATAAGAAATGAGCAGAGGAGGTCAAGGGATACAACCTTCCAGTTATAAAATAAATACGCCTCAAGGATACATGTGAGCATGGAAATGACAGTCAGCGCTACTGGAGTATTGCATATTTAGAAACTTCCAAGAGAGTAAACCTTAAAAGTTCTCATCACAAGCAAAAAGAAAAAAAAAGTAACTTTGGTACAGTGACAGATGGTAGCCAGACAGACTTACGGTGGTGCTTTCTTCGCAGTGTATACAAATACTGAAGGCTCATGCTGCACACCAGAAAGCAGCGTTACGTCATGTGTCAATTTTATCTCAGTAATAATGAAATCAGTGGATGAGATCAGCAGAACGTTTGATACGGAAAACATAGGATCAGTGAACCTGGAGACAGATCAGTAGAAGTCATCTAATCTGAAGGGGAGAGAGAAGGGTTTATCCCCAGTGACAAGAGGAACAATATCCAGCAGTCTAACACAGGAGTCATTAGAATCACAGAAGGAGGGAAAAGGGGACAGAAAAATATTTGAGGAAATAGTGGCAAAAAAGTTCTCAAATTTGTTGAAACCCAAAGCATAAGAATGATGAACACAAAGAAAACCACACTTAAACTTACAAACTGCAAGCAGTCAGGAAAAAAGCTTGGGGACCATGATATGGACAACAGTTTTATGTGCAAAAAGAGCAAGGGGTATTGGTACATTCATCACAACTGACTGAATTATACACGGAGATGTATGCCTTCCATTCTGTGCATCAGCTAAAACACTAGACACTGAGTTACAGTTTGTGGTCTGCCTTTTTTTCACGGTGGTATGAGTTAGAAACTTAAAACCTGTATTCCATATACTCCAGCTTGAACAAAAGTGTAACTGTTTGAGGATAGTGAAAGCTAGGTATCTCACTGTTGGAGAAGGAGTTACAAACGGAAAGACGGGTGGGCAGAATGCACTCTGCAGTGCTGGATTGGAACTAGAGATATCAGCATAAACCAGTAAATATATATACACACACACAGAGAGAAATACAAATCTTCATGTATGTAACATGTGCACACACATGTACGTGTGTGTGTATACATGGATGTCCATGTATCCGACATGTCTGACATATGTGAGTGTGTGTACAAACATACCCCTGTACATATCTACTTCCTAGGCTGTCTGATGAAGGGGCTAGAAGCAGTGGTCCATCAGTAGTGCTGAATATATCCAGCCCCCAAATCTTGGTCTCAAAGGACCATTCTCTGCTGAAATAAAGCAGAGATACTTCTTTCAGAAAAGCCTGGAACCTCTCACTGCACCATAAAGTAAGGAAGTGCTGAAAGAACGCTGGAGGCGTACTGAAAGAATACAGGCCAGTTTGAAAGAGATTCCACTGGACAAATTTAGGACATTTGAATGTTAAATATTGATTGAAATGGCGCATATCCCATTGAATAAAATAAAGATCCATATATTCATTTAGATATAAATAGAGTACATAAATCAGAGAAGGCAGTGGCACCTCACTCCAGTACTCTTGCCTAGAAAACCCCATGGATGGAGGAGCCTGGTGGGCTGCAGTCCATGGGGTCACTAAGAGTCGGACACAACTGAGCGACTTCACTTTCACTTTTCACTTTCCTGCATTAGAGAAGGAAATGGCAACCCACTCCAGTGTACTTGCCTGGAGAATCCCAGGGACGGGGGAGCCTGGTCGGCTGCCGTCTGTGGGGTCGCACAGAGTCGGACATGACTGAAGCAACTTAGCAGCAGTCCCACTCCAGTACTCTTGCCTGGAAAATCCCATGGATGGAGGAGCCTGGTGGGCTGCAGTCTATGGGGTCACTAAGAGTCGGACACAACTGAGCGACTTCACTTTCACTTTTCACTTTCCTGCATTAGAGAAAGAAATGGCAACCCACTCCAGTGTACTTGCCTGGAGAATCCCAGGGACGGGGGAGCCTGGTCGGCTGCCGTCTGTGGGGTCGCACAGAGTCGGACATGACTGAAGCAACTTAGCAGCAGCAGAGTACATAAACAGATCGAGAAGTTCTTCCTTAGAGTAGAACATATATATATATACACACACAGGATGCTTAAACTAGTGTGTAAAAGTTTAATGAGAACCAGGATGTTTATGCAGCTTCAAAATATCTTCCTCTCCATTAATTGCTTATTAATTTCAAAGGGAAAATGGTAGAAAAACTTGGCAGACAGCACCTTAACCAAGAGCTAACCCACGGTAGCACACACCTCTGATACGGCGCCCTGAGAAGGGTAGAGCGTACTTCTGCGATAGTGCTACTAAAACGCACCGTGCCGATTTCATTATGGAGACACCAAACAAGCCCAACAGAGGAGCATTGTACAAAACAACTGTTTAAAAATGTCAGTGTCAAAAGGCACAAACACAAAGAAACTGTTCTACAGGACGAGAGAGCCATGGAGATGAAAGGAGACGCATCCTGCTTCCTGTACTGAAGTCCAGACCAGGGGAGACAGAAAACAGCTGTGGAGGACGTAAAGGGGGCAGCTGGTAGACTTTCAATATGGAAAACAGACTGTATTTTATCACTATGAGATTTTCTGACTTTGATCACTGCACTGGTTTTGTAAGAGAACGCCTCATTTACGGGTAGATAGCTATGTCTCCAGCTTACTCTCATATGGTTAAAAAAAAGATACATATATAAATATAAGGGTGAAACATATATGCAGCTAATCCCCATTATTCACAGAATCCAATTCCATGAATCTGCCTACTCACCATAGTTATCTGTAACTCAAAAAATCAATGATCGCCGTACTTCAGCCTCATTCATAAGCATAGGCAAAGTGGCAGAAAATCTGAGTCTCCTGACTTGCCTGTTCCCAGAGGAGGAAGAACAAGGGTACACTTGGCCTTGCTTCAGCCCTCATGCTGTAAACACATGTCCTTTGCCAGCTCTATCGAGTGCCACTTTGGGGGGGCATTTTCTTTACTTTTTGTTGATGATTTTGATGTTTAAAATGACCTCCAGTCACAGTGCAGAAGTGGTGTTTAGTGTCCCCAAGTTCAAGGAGGCTGCAATGTGCCCTGTAGAGAAAGGATGTGCGGAAGTGGGCTTCTTCCTGGCATGAGTTATAGTGCCCTTGGTCAAAAGTTCAACGTTAATGACTTGACATTGTTGATTATATTGATTACACTGTTAATAAATCAATAAATGTTTTAAATAAAAATATTTATATATCAAATAAGCTGTCTTTAAACAGTACACACATAATACAAAGTTGTGTGTTGCTCACTTAATTAAAAATAGTTGTGACCAGAGACTCAGAGGAATATAATCCTGTATTTCTTCTAAGTTCAAATATGCAGTACTCACTAATTCAGTGCTCCTGCCAGAGTTATAAAATACAACTGCTGCAAATAGCAAGAATCCAGTGTGGACTGGAATATGACACACACAGGCATGCAGACAGAGATGCCTGCCTGACTGCATAGATGTGTGAGCACAGACACAGCAGACAGAGCAAGAGCGAAAAGCGCTGCTGAATCTGGGGAAAAGGCATATAGGAATTCCTCTCACTGATCTCGCAACTTCTGTGCAAGTGAAAAATGGCACCCAAATAAAAAGCTGCCAAAATATATAATGGATAATAGATTGTCACCAGATGCTCTTGCTTACAAGAGACACAGATTGGTTTCTTTTCCTCAGAAATCAGAAATCTTATAGGAATGCGGCCATCCATGTGGCGTCCTCTGGACAATTAGAGGGAGGTGTATGGCTTTAGTCAGGCCTAGGCACCAGGAGACATAGGCCCTTCATGGAGCAAAGAGGAAGTGACGAAAAGACCGGAAGAGAAACCATGATACAGAGCAGCTGGTGGAGCTCAGGAAATACGCAGCCCGGCCAAGACGCAGCAAGCCGCACGGCAGAAGATGATGTTAGCCCCAGGAAACTGTATTTTTGTTGGGGGCCTACTAGAGAAAGGGAGAGTCACTCACAGGAAGAAGGTCCACATTCTGGGAACTGGGGTTTCTTTCCAGTAAAGTCGGCTTGGCCTGTTAAAGTCCACTGGCTTAGGCTGGAGGAGTTCAGTTATGCTGAAAGGGCTCTCTTCACTCGCTCCTCCTCCTGCTCCTGGGCGGCAACCATTAACGGACTAATCTCAAATAGGCTGCGGATTTTACTTTTAATTAAAATATGTTCCTTATATTATGGAGCCATTAGTTCCTGATATTAGATTCTCCCACTCGTTTCTAATATTAATGGATCTGGGCTCTTAGCCCTTGCAGCTATAATTTTAACATTAAGGCCTATATTTTTAAACATGAAATACCTGTCCTTAAGAAAATGTAGTTTTATAGTTACACACACACACATATATATTAATATATATATATAGCTTCTATGATGTCAAATACCTGACTTAAAAAAAGAAACCTAATACCGATATTGTTTTCAATGTTTTTATTTGTTTTTATTTTTATTATTTTAATGGCTATAACTCAGATAAGCACATATTGATTTACCCATCAAATTTTTGGAGAAAAAAATAACAGGTGAAATACAAAAATTAATAAAGTCATTCAACTTCTCTATTTAAATAAAAAATAATTTTATTGACTACAGTGTTAATAATATAACTGAAGGAAAGATGTACACTTAAGACTTAATTCAACATAACGAATGTTTACTGAGACTTATCGTGTGCTGGAAGGCTCCTATCTTCAAGAAGCTCACACAAAATACACACATATACACACAATCCCACACATTTGTGACCAGTTATATCACAGTCGATGGAGGTTGCAGTAAATATTGGAGAAGGAAATGGCAACCCACTCCAGTGTTCTTGCCTGGAGAATCCCAGGGACAGAGGAGCCTAGTGGGCTGCCATCTATGGGGTCACACAGAGTCAGGCACAACTGAAGCGACTTAGCAGCAGCAGCTGTAAATACTGGGAAGAAAACGAATATTTATTGATTGCTGATAATATGCTTACCACTATGCTGGCTCATTCTATCTTTACAAAAAAACTCCTGGGTCCATATTTTACAGATATCTTTCAAGGCTCAGAGAAGTTATATCACCTGCTTATGGTTAAGGTGGCAGAGCTAAGATTCAAACTCCTGTTTCCAATGACTGTTCATATCTTTGTTTTAATATTTTAATATGATAATTAAAAGATGCTTACTCCTTGGAAGAAAAGTTATGACCAACCTAGATAGTATATTCAAAAGCAGAGACATTACTTTGCCAACTAAGGTCCGTCTAGTCAAGGCTATGGTTTTTCCTGTGGTCATGTATGGATGTGAGAGTTGGACTGTGAAGAAGGCTGAGCGCCAAAGAATTGATGCTTTTGAAGTGTGGTGTTGGAGAAGACTCTTGAGAGTCCCTTGGACTGCAAGGAGATCCAACCAGTCCATTCTGAAGGAGATCAGCCCTGGGATTTCTTTGGAAGGAATGATGCTAAAGCTGAAGCTCCAGTACTTTGGCCACCTGATGCGAAGAGTTGACTCATTGGAAAAGATTCTGATGCTGGGAGGGATTGGGGGCAGGAGGAGAAGGGGACGACCAAGGATGAGATGGCTGGACGGCATCACTGACTCGATGGACATGAGTCTGAGAACTCCGGGAGATGGTGATGAACAGGGAGGCCTGGCGTGCTGCGATTCATGGGGTCGCAAAGAGTCAGACACGACTGAGCGACTGAACTGAACTGAACTGATGCTAGTATATGAAAATAAAAGTACAAATGAAGTAGTAAATAATTCTACTTTAATGGCTTAAAGAAGGTTCTTGAAAAGCGGCATGGAAATGGTCTTTAAAACTTATGGTGGAGACTCCTCTGGTGGTGCAGTGCTGAGGACTTCACCCTGGCCATGCAGGGGGTGTGGTTTTGGTCCCTAGTTGCGGAACTAAGATCCCACATGATGCGTGGCACGGCCAAAAAATAAAGAAATAAAGTTTTAAAATAAAAGAAAACGATAGATATTGGTATCTGTTGCAAGACATTGGTAAGTTCAGTGGCTGTGGTGGGATTAGATACATATCCCCAAAGTAGGATCAGCTTGCCAGTTGTTGGGAGACTGTGGGTAATTCAGGGTGGATTCTAAGGTTCCTAGCTTCAGTGATATTATTTATTAAAGTAGGAATCACAAAAGTAAACAGGTTTGTGGAGCAAGAGAGCTCACTGAAATGACTAATTCACAACCAATTATTACATCGAGACATTACTTTTACTCGACTTTAATGGTAAAGGAGAAGATAATTGCGCAAAGAGGAAAAGAAGAAAATTGAGCTTTTGTAGCCTGAAATATGTGTAAACCCTTGGGAATATCTGAAAACGCTATAATGAAACGCTTTCTACCTAAAGGTGAAAAAAAGTGTTTTTCAACAGCGCAATTATTTAGCCAAAATTGTTTTATCTTTTGTTTGTTCATGTTCTCCCACTGCATGCTGGTAGAACTGTCAGCAATTAATTACTGTCTTTTGAAGTTTCCGTCTTTACAGGCTGCAAGAAAGCATACTGGGAAGGATTCTGAGCCAATCAGCACCATGATGTACCCCCAGATTTCAAACTCATGATTGTGTGAAACGCTTGGAGTTGTCCCACTGGGGTGTTCAAATTTCTGTAGATGCTCTCAAAACAGTCCCTGCAGACCCTGAGTTAACTGTAAATCTTCTGAAGCTGGCTCTTGATCAAAAGCACTGGGGACACGGGAGCAGAGGCTGCCGCCTGGGGTTCATTCAGCAGAGGCTGCCGAGCTGGGGTCCAGAGCATCTGCAGGAGTCTGCCCAGCTCCTGACGCCCATGGAGCCACCCAGTTGATTGGACTGGAAGCAAGCCTTCCCAGGTGGCGCTAGCGGTAAAGAACCTGTCAGCGCAGGAGACGTAAGCGAACATGGGTTCAGTTCCTGAGTTGGGAAGATCCCCTGGAGAAGGGCATGGCTGCCCACTCCAATATTCTTGCCTAGAGAATCCCATGGACAGAGGAGCCTGGCAGCTCCAGTCCATGGCGTCACAAAGACTTGGACATGACTGAAGCGACTTAACACATGCACACACACACACACACACACACACACACACACACACACACACGGGGGAGAAAGTTTTTAAAAATGGAAAATAAAACTCACTAAGGCAAGAATGATACAAGATTACTATTCTAAACCCGTCTAATATTTTGTTTAAGCCATCATTCTTTAACCTATCAAGTAATATGTGCGGCAGGGGAGATATATTCTTTCCCTCCTCCCCAAAGAACAATCTTCCCTGGTTAGGTGAGGTTTCTAGATGCCTCTGGAGCTTCCCAAGGTAATAAATTCCCTGGATTTCCTGCCCACTGTGTAAAGCAGACTTTCTTGTCGTTTTTTATAACTCACTCTTCTAGGCTTCAAGAGATGTCTCTTAGATATAATATTCCAGGACCTATCAAAGCCTGAATTCACCTGACACTTGGACTTCAGTTACAGGATCATATGAACTTTCAACCTGCATCTGTTCAGCACTGACTCTCAATTATTTTGCTTTTAAGAATGACTCTCCCATTTACCAGGTATGTGACCTTGGGCTAGCTACAGTAATTTCTCTGTGTCTTAATCCCTTCATCTTTAAATACATTTTAATAGTATCTATCTCAGAGGATTATCAAAAAAATTAAATTATTCAGTGTGTAGAAAGACTTTAGAGTATTGCCTGATTTCTCTGGTAAGCATTCAATAAGTCTTAACTAATATTTTCATCATATACATGGACAATGTCTAGATTTTAACACACTAAACAGTGCCAAATTTATAACACCTCACATTTACCAGGCACTGTTTGAAGAATTTCACATTTATTAAATCTTTTGGTTCTAAAACTTTATAAGGAACATACTGCTATTGTCATTACCATTCTGTATATGATGAAACAAGTCAAGGCAACTTAAGTAAGTTGCCCAACATCACACAGATCAAAGTGGCAGAGGTGGGATTATCCTAGGTTTGAAGATAGATTGTACACCCTTAACTATCGTTATTTTGTATCTCATAATGATTGCTGGAAAAATGTTAGTTATGATTTAATTAGCCTTACAAATGTGCTGCTTCTGATGTTATTGACTTTCATCAATTTAGAAGAATCTAGCTCAGGAGAACAACAGCTGAGAAGACGAAGCAAAGCGCGTCTTTTAACAGCCCCACGCAGCCTGATAGGGCGGGAGCCAGGTCTCCTCACGCAGCATCACGGAAGCTGGGAGGCCTGGATACGGACAGGAAGTCAAACCCAGTTTGGCTTTGATTTTGATCGCGGAGGCATTCACATGTTCAGTGGGAAAGCAGTCCTGAGCATCCTCGTATTTCAGTGGACTCTTAACTCGCAGTAAGACTGTAAGATGTGGGTGGAGCAGGGAATGCAAAGGATGGCCAGGTCAGGGCCGAAGAGCAGTCGGATGGAAGACATCAGTGGGAAAAAACGGCGCTTTACGAGCCCGAAAAATGTCTAAGCTGTTTAAGGCAGTGCCTGAGAAGTACCAGTTAAGTTGGATAAAGAGATGGCATAGTGCAGGGGCTGGCAAATTTTGGCCCGTTAACCAAATGGAGCATGGCGTCTATTCTGGTACAGCCCCAGGAGTCAAAAATGATCTCTACTTCTTTGATTTTTTTTTTAAGATGATAAGAATACATTTGGGAACATACAAAAATTATATAAAATGCAAATTTGTTTCCATAAATAGCATTTTATTGGAGCACAACCAGCCCATTTGGTGATGTATTGTCTGTCTGCTTTCTCACTACAACAGCAGAGATGAAGAATCCCCACAGACCAGATGCCCCACAAACTTTGTTTCCTATCTGGCCCTTTCCAGAAGTTTAGAAACCTCTGGCAAAGGACAATGAAAGTAACTTAGTTCCTGCCAAAAAAATATTGATTCCTGTCACATGGATAAAAACCCTGCATTTTCACCTGTAAGATGAGAGAGTTGGCATCAGTCACAGGGGGTGTCAAACTAACCCTCGGGAATGCTGGGGTTGGCTAGGAGGGGTCATCAAAGGGCAAACGACAGAATCCCACAGGGAGGACCTCTGTCCTTCCTTCAGCCCCCTTCTTCCATCAGAGACACGCTGCTGCATCTGCTCTGTCCAAAGAACATTTCTGAAGAATGGACTACACTTCCCAAAAGATCTGGCCACCACTGAAAGGGCCTCTCGGACTGTGAGTGGGCCTTGCTCTGCCTTCCAGCTTTCCTAAAGTGAAAGCGTTAGTCGCTCAGGCCTGTCTTATTTTTTGCAACCCTGTGGACTGTGGCCCGCCAGGCTCTTCTGTCCATGGGATCCTCCAGGCAAGGATACGGGAGTGGGTTGCCATGCCCTTCTCCAGGGGATCTTCCCCACCCAGGGATCGAACCCCTGGCCCAGGGATCGAACCCGGGTTGCTCACATTGCAGGCAGGTTCTTTACTGTCTGAGCCAGCAGGGAAGCCTGCTTTCCTATCCTGTCCCCAGTTCCCACGGTAAGTGCAGCTCTCTGGATTTTCCTTTGTCAAGGCCTGTCCTAGATCAGAGCAGACAGGTTCACTTTCTCCACTGTAAAACCTGCATGTTCATCAGTGAAAAAATGTAAGCCCCATCATTCAAAACTGTGGGTCTCTACACTAATGGTAGAACGTGTTCCTCGAAAATAAGCCCTTGTCCAGGTTACCCTTGGCTTTAAAATTTTTAAATGCATCAGTAAGAAACCATGGCCAGTTTCTTGAATAAAAGCAAAGAGAAGTAGAAGGGACTAAAAAACTGAATTAGCTGCTGAATTTCAATGTGAAATACATGCTGGTGGTTGGTGGCTTAGTCGCTGGACGTGTCAGACTCTCGCAGCCCCATGGACTGCAGCCCACCAAGATCCTCTGTCCTCTGGCCATGGGATTTCCTGGGCAAGAAGAGTGGAGCAGTTTGTCATTTCCTTCTCCAGTAAAATATATATGCTATCTCAAAAGTGAAAGATTTCATCAACAAAGTTGGTTGAGGAAGAGAAATATATGCATGATAGTGGTTAGCAATTTTGCCCTCCATTTTTTTAACTTGACATTGATCCGATCGAGCCGTCAGGTGACTGGCTGTGGCCTCAGCTCCATAATGATTATGAAAGAGTGAGTGCCCTTTGGCTCTCTGCGGGCTTCCCTTGTAGCTCAGTCTGTAAAGAATTTGCCTGCAGTTCAGGAGACCCGCATTTGATCTCTGGGTTATGAAGATCCCGTGGAGAAGGAAATGGCACCCCCCTCCAGTATCCTTGCCTGGAAAAATCTCATGAACAGAGGAGCCTGGTGGGCTGCAGTCCATGGGCTCACAAAGAGTCGGATATGACTGAGCTACTAAGACTGACTTCCTTAATTTGGTTCTTTGTAGGTGGGGATCATCTTCCAGGATAACAAAAGATTTTACAAAACACCTTTTCCCCCTCTTTAGTGATTTTTGTGCTTAGGAACTCTATGTTATTTGTATAGATGGATTTTCACTTAGAGATGGCAAGAATGCAACGTTATGGTTCAAAGAGAAGCGCTTATCATGGCTTATAAAAAATGTATAGAACTTCTCCAACATCAAATAACTCTTAGAGTACTACAGCCTGGTAGGCTAAGTGAAAATGAAATGGAAACACACTCAAAACATGCCTGAATTTTAAAATTAAAAGAGAAAAAGACTCTAGGCAAAATGTACCATGATCTTGATAAGCCCAACTTATTTAAAAAATTATTAGAGACATTTTTCTAAACACACCATAACTAGGATTTATCCCTTTGGAATTGGTCAGTGGGAGGAGGGGGGAGTCCGAATGTGGAGCTAATACACAATATACCTTGATGCCATGGTTTCAAATTGAAGTAGTCTGCTCTGCCTTCTTTCTGACGCTCCCGTGTGATCCTGCTCTGAGCTGTTAAACACTGGCCATGGCAGGAGCAGCTGCACTGCACTGGGGTGTGAAATTATCCTCAAGCATATCTGGTGGAAGAGTTAAGTTTAGTCACCGTTGTCACAAAAGTAATTGCAAGGACAGTGGAGCAACCGAATGGACCTGGTGTCACTTGGGCAAAATAAGAATTCCTGGTTTCTCTGTTTTGTAAATATATATTCTCAATAGTATTTAAAATAAAGCTTTCTATTAACAATTTTTATCAAGATGTAGAGGAACAATTTTTATCAAAGATGTAGAAGGTGAAAAGAATTTTAGATATACGTTCAGCTTCACCTCCTCTCTTACCCCATTTTGCATCTCTCATCTCTGAGAATAGATCACGACGCCCCCATATCACAAGGCCCCCATATCTGGAGATGTCTCGTCTAAGCATCCTTAGGAGAGTGACATTACAATCATTAGGATTGTGGCACAGTTTAAAAACACTTGAGGTCAGCTGCACAGATATTAATGGTTATGAAACTACTACCACCGTAATTTTACCAAGGAGCAGAGATCAGTGGTCCGCTGATAACACACTGTGGGGTGGACCTGGAGTTCACCACGGAAACTGGAACAATGGATTAGCCCCTTCAATGAAAACTATCCGTATCTACAAAGCGATAATATAGAAAAATAAGCTGATTTCTTTCAGAGTTGGGAGCCTCTTTGTTCCTCTCACTGCTGATTTCCTCCTTAACACCATGCTTGAGAGCACCAGTGGGGGGAAACCAAGACCGAGAGAAAGGCCTCTTGGTCCTGACCCCATCTCAGTTTCTGGGGTCTCTTTTCTCCCCTGTGATAATTATAACTGCCCTGGTCCTCTTGATTCCAAAGTCATTAACCTGCTTTTATTTTGTGTTACATTTTTCTCTTGACATCTTTATTTAAATGTATGTAAATATATGTAAAGTGACCATCCCAGAGCTCAGTGCAATGACTTTCTGGACCTGACCCTACCCCACCCCACACACACACACACACACAAACAGAGTCAGAAACATTATTAGCACTGTTTGGGGGAAAAGAGGTCCTGCAAGGTTGAACAATGGTTTACGAGGCTAGGCCGGTGCTGAAACCAGGTCTGCCTACAAAGCCTACACAGGTTCTCCCAAAGAGGATCTGCTGCGCAAACCTGAGGCCATACCCAGAGGCTACTCTATGATATTTCGAGAAGTTTTCTTATAAAGACACTGTAGAAAATTTCCATTCTCCCTACACATCTGATAAAAGTATGCGTGCTGCATTTTGATGACTGTCTTTAAAGTTAATGTGAGCACATCGGCACGCTGTTATCATTTGGATGAAAAAGCTGAAACGAAGCATTGTCGTAGATTTAAGGTCCACGTCTGTATCCCAGCCTTCCGCCTTTACAGCTCGTTCTCCGTGGAGTGGACAGATTCTCTGCCAAGTAACGTAAGTTCCGTCAACAAAATCTTCCACTGGTTTCCTGTGCATTCCAAGTTGTGTCGGTCGTGTTTGACTCTTGGCAACCCCAAGAACAGTAGCCCACCGGCCCCTCTGTCTATGGGATTTCCAGACAAGAATACTGGAGTGGGTCGCCATGCCCTTCTCCAGGAGATTTTCCTGATCCAAGGATCAAACTTAGATCTCCTGCACTGCAAGAAGATTTATTTTTAATGTCTGAGCCACTGTCATTCAGAGAAAATCCAAACTCTTTACCTCACTTAATGGCATCCCACCCTAGTGCTCTTGCCTGGAAAATCCCATGGACGGAGGAGCCTGGTGGGCTGCAGTCCATGGGGTCGCTAAGAGTCAGACATGACTGAGCGACTTCCCTTTCACTTCTCACTTTCATGCATTGGAGAAGGAAATGGCAGCCCACTCCAGTGTTCTTGCCTGGAGACTCCCAGGGACGGCGAGCCCGGTAGGCTGCTGTCTGTGGGCCGCACAGAGTCGGACGTGACTGGGGCGACGCAGCGGCGGCAGCAGGAGAGCACGTGGCCTGCTTCTTCCGTCCAGCCTCTCACTTCTCCCACCTGCCTGCCTGGGTCCCTACTCCCGGAGGTCAGGCTCCTCATTTGGAATTTTTTCTCCCATGTTTTTAACAGTGCTTTAAAAAAAAAAAAAAAAAAGAACAGGCACTCACAAAGCAAATGCAAATGCTTTTGAATAAGCGGA
>SJYC01096639.1:0-30187 GCA_006408675.1 Madoqua kirkii
ACCCCTATCTCTTACATTTGATAATTTATAGAGTGGTTACAATCACCCACTTGATTGAGTGTTGGCAGTTTACTAAAGTGAGTGTTTCATTGGCCAAAAGGATGCGGTTCCTTTGGCTTCGTCACATCTCATCATTTCCGACGCTCCCTCACTTCCTGGCCCCGAGCATCCTATGTGCGTATCCGCCTCGCCACCCTTTGCTGTCTGTCCCTGCAGGCCCTTTCCTTCTGCCTTCCAGTCTCCCAAACTCTCTTGTTCCCCCAGAGAATCATCTCAGTTAGGTGTAGGGGGAAATTATTCACATTAAAGCCATGTAACTACACCTAAGCAATGACTGATTTTAAAAATGAATACTTGTATGAAAAGAAAGATTGCTTGTTAGTTCAAATGCATTTTTACTGGATAAAAACATGTGCCTTTAATTGAGAAGGCCCCAAGGAAGGGTTACCTAGTAATGGCCTTCATTTCTTGACTAGAGCCGTTCTCATTGTCATTACCCACCACCACTTGGCCATCACAGCCCACACCATGCCACACCAACACGAGTCACCGCGTGCCAACGCACACCACGAATCAGTATGCCATATTTCCTTCTAAAATACTGTTTTCTGTACCAAAACAACCATCCACTGCTCATTTTTCTTTCTAACAGCCGCTTTTTATTAGTGAGAAAAACATTTTTATTTTTAAAAAAGAAAGTGCCGTCAAACACTTGGCCACATTAATCTCCCATCTGCAAAGCACACTTTACTTGGATTATCAGCAGGGGATGTGCCTTCTCTGAATTTGTTTTCTGGGGAACGGGAATTCATTCAAGTAAATTAATTTGAAAACAGATACAGCTATTGCTGGATGAATGGATTTTTCTCTTGGCACTCTGAGGTGGCGCTCTGTGGGTATCTGGGCTATTGGCACTGGTTGAAATCCTTAGCTTGTCTGCCAGACCCATTCTGTGACAGTTTTGCAGCTCGGAACACAACTTGACCATCCAGCTTCCAACTCTAGAGCACTTACATGGATTCTGGGAACTCATCTTCTCAAGACCGACCATGCTTTTCTTTTTTCACCTGTTAATATAATATTTTCACCATTTCCACTCTTCGCTTTAAATTTTCTGAGGGTTCTACCATATGAAAACAAAACCCCAGAGGATCAGCAATATGTAAGAATCCACTTAGAGTTGGCCAATTCTGCAGATTCTGAAGCTAGAGAGATTCGGAAAACACTTTGCTATCAGAGCCTATTGTTCTGAACACAATAGATCGATGTCAGCAGACAAGCTTCTTCTAGGCAAGCGAACGGCTAGCTAGGACCTTGACCTATCAGGTTAAAACATGAATATAAGGCTTAATGGCAGTAATTTGCTTGGTTTTTTAGTTTGCTTTGAATTGTATCCTTAGTGCTTCATGTAGAAACAAAAATCAATCTCTTTGGTCTCTTTGACCTGAGGTAATATTAACAAATGCATATTCATCAATCTGGAGGGAGAAATTTGGTAGAAAATGAGATGTCCCACAAGCCTCCCACGACAAATGTGTAAAATTCTCTTTCTGTAAAACTCTGTAAAAATCTTCTATGCAGTCCATAATGTTATGATTCCTTGAGCATCAACCATCCCCAAACACTGATATGGCCTCAACCATGATGAGACTATGTGGAGATGTGGCCTTAAATATCCAATAAGACCAGTCCTCCATTTACGTAAGAAAGACTGAAAATGAGGAGTATGGCGCCTATGTCCTGAAACTGATCTCACAAGCATCCCTCTCTGCACTCGGCTTGAGGTCCTTACCTGCTCTCCATCTTGGTTTCACCTACCTATAGAAGCAGAAGGCTAGAAACAAATAAGCACAATGTTCTAAGTTTATGCTTCAGAGATCCTCTCTAATTTTTTCATTTTATTTTAACCCCTTGTGAGATGTTCTCTTAAAAACCCTAAATTAAAATTTGAACATGAGGGCCTATCCACCAGTTGTTTTATTTTTCCCAAGTCAAGGCACGTGTGTCTCAATCGACTATCAAAGTGCTACAGAAAGCATATTTTAGCAGAAGGATGCTATTTCAGTGGTCTTTCATAGTTCAGGAAGAGGTCACCTTTATGCAGAGCTCTGAAGGAGGAGAAAAGAGGCAGACACTCCTGAATAATCAGAATAAGTGGAAAGAAGATGAGAGCCAAGTTGAATACAGAAAGGCCCATTCGCAGCAGAAGGCAAATTTGCTTTCCCTATTAGCTGAAAAATCTGTTAGAGACTTTTCAGGCAGGAGGGAAAAGAATTGGAGGGAAAGGAAATTGTTTTTCCTGGTTTTCCATCTGCTGGACTCCTGTTCATGGGGAAGAAAAAAATCATTATTGGGAGGAGAATGCCGGGCTCTAAATAGAAGTAACATTGACTCTGCTCTTGACCTTTCCCTCCATGTAATTTTCCTGTGCTCTTTAAGAACATATGTATTCTTGCCTCTTTTTATAGCTTAAAGAAAAAAACTCCAGGGAATTTAGAACTGGGCTGCCAGATTGCCCTTCACGAGGCCAAGTCTCAGGTGCCTATAAAATAGCTGAGCGGCAGTGAGGACCATTCACTGTTCTCTTCTTGCTGGTTGGGTCCAGGATAATATATTTCAAATGGTCCCTCAGGGGGAAAAGAAGGGAGGAGGTGTAAATCCACATGTACAGCAACTTACGCCAGAGTTCTGCAGTACCTGATGGCTCCGGCCTCGTGGAGAGTGGCTACGCAAAATTCTGTTAGGTAAAAAGCGTGCTGCCTTCCACAAAGTGGACGGATTAGTCAATGACTGGATGATCTGTCTGTGTTCCCGCTGCTCATGTCATATCCCTTCCCCAGTCACAAGTTATTTTTCGTATTCCACATGATTATTCTTTAATAATTCATTAAAAAAATAAAGATGAGATTTGTTAGCCTGTAAAACCACATGTGGGATGTGTGCTTGGGTTAATCTACTCACTTTTATTTTATTAAAAATAAAATCCTCATTTGCATTTTCTTGCCTTACTTCTTAACACACTTTGTCAAATGGCTGTTCAAGTGGGCCCTGTATAAGGTACATACTCAGAAAGAAATGAACCTCAATTAAGATGTTATATATATATATATATGGCCTTTTTTCCCCCATTTTGAGCAGCAAAATATTGACTCAAAGGGTCAGGTAAGCTCTATACCTATGCTATTCAAGTAGGTAGCCACCGGCCAAACGAGACTAAAAGAGAAACGAAAGTGTCCATCTCAGTCGCGTCTGACTCTTTCCAACCCCATGAACTGTGTAGCCCGCCACGCTCCTGTCTCTATGGAGTTCTTCAGGCAAGAATACTGGAAAGGGTAGCCAGTCCTTCTCCAGGGGATCTTCCCGACCTAAGGTCAAACCCCAGTCTCCTGAACTGCAGGCAGATTCTTTACCATCTGAGCTACCAGGGAAGGCTCATTCTGATTTAAACTAATAAAAATAAAATCAAATAAAGAAATGAGTTCTGCAGTTGCCCTAGTTACATTTTAATTATTCAGTGGCCACATGTGGTTAGTGGCTAGCATACCGCACAGCACAGATATAGAAAGTTTCCATCACTGCAGAAAGTTCTATTGGACAGTGCTGGTCTGCACAATTTGAGTTTCTATGTATAGCAATGCCTAGACAGGTTTTTAACCAAGACTTCCAGAAAGTTATAAAACACTTTGAAGAAAGTTACTGTTCCTACTCTCTGCAATACGATTTATATATGATTTACCTTAGAGGTAGTTTTCATTTTGGGGAAGAACCAAAGTTGATACCTTATACTATTATATCTTTTAATTGCCTTTCATGGATTGAATTGTTTTATATGTCTGCTGTCTGATGAGTATTCACTTAGCCTTCCTATTTGTCAACAATTTAGGTTATTGTTTTTCTCTTGACAGTGGTTTGAACAGTAATTTAAATATTCTACCAATTTTTATTTCAGTCATTTGTTTAAAATAATGAGGAAATGAACACGGTGATAATCATCTAAAGACATGCATGTGTCGCAGTTGCAAGACGACTGGAACAACAAGGAAGTTACAGGCACCTAGCGTGATACACCCTTAGAGCAAATCGCACGTCTTATTCAGGACAGAATGGTGGGATTATGCGTGCACAGAGGAGAGGCTGTTTAGCTTCGGGGGACGGTATAGGAGCCCAGCAGGACAAGCCCGGGGGCACCACGCGGTAAAGGCTACCCTTGAGTCCTGGCTCTAACTGTCTGACTCAGCTCCTTCCAGCTGGAGGGTGTCTGGCTCACCTTCTTTTGAAGCTCATTCCATTATCAAGAACTCAGTCCCACGACCCCAAACTATGTGCAAGAACATTTGGGAGTCTAGTTCTTGTCACTGCTGACAAAGAGGGAATGTGTGTGAGGACATCTCAGGCGGGTTCTCCCACAGCCTGCCCATACAGAAAATCCCCGGACATTTTCACTGGATTTCTGGCTTAGAGAATTCACTCACCCCTTCCCCTAGGGGGAAAGCCTCTGGTCACTGAATCTTGCTTAGGAACCCAGGATCTTAGAACACACATGTATGATCTTGCGTATGGTCTAGATATGGCTCTCTCTGGACCTGGTAATAGTTCCGTTAAAAACGGGAGGCTTAATCTCCCTGCATATTCTATGCATAAAATTTTGGGGAAAAGGACAGAATCCATCCAAAGGGGGAGAATGAGGAGACAAGAAGTCCTTGCAATTTTTAGATTGCGTTGGCAGAATTTGTGAAGCCCGTGCTCCCTGACCAGGGAACAGAGTAGGTTTCTGATACAGGCCCTGATTCTGCTTCCTCGGAAGAACGTCCTGGGCCATTGTTCTTTGTGACTTTCAGCTCATACTCTGGGAGGCTGATCCTTACTCATTACCCTCCTTGGCAACAGCTGAAGAAGGGGAGGTGGGGTGGGAAGGGACAGGCTCTACTCATGGGCTGTTCTTAGCCTTTGACATCTGTCTCCCGTTCACGGAAGGCTGGAGGCCCAGCTTGTTCTACCTGCTGAACAGAGGTCTTATCGGTAAAAGTTCACGGATTCCACGTCAACATAATTCTCGCAGTAACTCAGTAGGCGTCTCACCCTTTCGCTTTGGCTGCTTGTGTATGCTGGCAGCCTCAGCCAACATTCCGTCTAAGCACACTTCTTAATGGAATGTGAGCAACCCTGTGCTGTAGGAAACACGAGTGACGAAGATGCGCTTCTTTAATCGGATCGTCTTCCTCAATCACCTGATTCAGGTGAGAGGTTCTGCGGAACATCTGTCACTCCAAAACATTTTTTTTTTTTTTTTTAGTATCTAGAAATAGTACATTTTTTTCCAGAATTTAGCACCCGGGACCTTTGGACTCTTTTTGTGTCGGCTTGCAGACGATATAATTACTTCCTGAATATACTCCCAGGTCAGCTAAGACACAACTGTGTGATTTGTACATTGTTGCAAATACAGCCTCTATAGTTCTACAATATATAGTGATGACAAAGTGTCATTTAAATATTTTGTATAACATGTACCACTATCTTTTCAGTCTCCGGTATCAGATCTTTTACTGCTTGCTGTCCAGCTGCTAAGCAATCACTAAGCATTTCGGGTCACTGTTACAATAATACCTCATTTGCAGTATCAAATACTTTGTATCAGTCAGAATTTGGCAAGTTCACAGAAACCACTGTAGGAATTTCAGGTGGAAAGAGTTCTGTTATAGGACTGGAAGGCGGGAGAAGTGAAGATCAAGGGCTCACCTTTAGAAAATCTTTAAGGAGCCTGAGAAGATGCTAATGATGATGAATATCGTCTTGAGAGGCTTCACCTAGAACCTAACCCGGGGCCCATCTTGCCCTGATTGTAGGCTACCTGCTCTACGGCAAGATATCCATCCCTGACACTGATGTCCACATAGATGATTACAGATGGATTTTAGTCACCTCTCATTAGTTTGGAAAGGACTGCTTACTGCTACAGCTCTGTCAACCAGTTCTCTTGACTGCATTAATTGCAAGCTCCGTAGCCCCCCTGAACTGGGGGCTTCCCCTGGTCCCGAGAAGGGACCCCCGTTGGAGCAGATCAATGGAATGCCTTTCAGGCAGCAGTAGTCGGGGATATCCCTGATGGTCAGTATCCCACGGGTTACCATTTCAGAAGTGCATAGAGAAGAGATGTGCCTTTACTGATGATGCTAAAACAAAAAGTTGTCACTAAAACAAAACATTGTCACTTCAGCAAAATGAACTGTTTTCTTCAAATTCAAAATTACTGTGGCAGCAGCCACAGAATCTCTGGAAAGGCCAGCACTGTGACTGATGGGGGATGGAGGGCATATTAACAGAACAGAGAAAGAGCTAGCGATCCAGTCTCAGCCTCAGCCCTCTGTGCCTTTTACAGAGAATTGAGCCAGAGTAATACATAACCTGGGTTCGATCCCTGGGTCGGGAAGATTCCCTGGAGAAGGGAAAGGCTGCCCACTCCAGTATTCCAGCCTGGAGAATTCCATGGACTGGAAAGTCCATGGGTCACAAAGAGTCGGACACGACTGAATGACTTTCCCTTCACTTCACTTAATACGTAAGAGTCTTATAAAAAATTATTTTTAATGCCGCGATAGTGTGCCACCAGGGACCTCATGCAACCCTCTCTCCCCCGTGTCCGGGGAAGTAACAAAGTCCGCAGTCCTTCACGCTCCTGTCAGGGAGGCCTCATACGCTGTGGTTGACATGCAGCTGTGTTTCAGGAAGTCTTCTTCTGCCCGTTTTTTGTTTGTACAAAGAAAAAGACCTTTCTACTTGTTTATAAACAAACGAACAGAAAAGAGCATCGCATTCAGCTTCAGGCTGCCAGAATTTTGCCATGGAAATAAAAGACATGTAATGAACAGTGAAACGTCACCGAAGACCCCTAATGGTGTTTGACAACTTGCAGAAGAGACGTCGTCCGAGGCAGAATTAAAACTCCAAACGGGCATGCTGACCCACCACAATAACTGTTCAAGCCTCCCAGAAAGAAATTGGAATTAACACACAATTGTTGGGTTTGGCGTTAGCTTTTTACAGCAGTAAATATGGAAATGGCTTTTGTTACTACATCTTCACTTTTTTAAAAAACACACTAATAATCAGCCCCCTCAAAATGCAAACCAACAAATTTTTCAGCATAAACATAAGGAAAGGAAAGAAACTCCATAAGGAATTCCAATGAAGGGCACAGTGAAAATGAATGAGTTGCCCCCTTTTACACTCTTCTCTAATATAAGAGTAGAGAGACACTCAATAAAATTAGCAGGCAGTACATTTAGATCTAATGATAGGGAATACATCTTTAGTTTCATATATGGAATTCTCTGCAGCAAGAGGTCAGGAGGCAAACACAGTGGCTGGATTTTTAAAAGGACTGGAGGATCATTTTCCGTCCATTAATAACTTCCTGAGCTTGGCAAGCAAAGATAATGAGAACGGTAATCTGGTCATGTGTATCAGGGTACAAACCAGTTGCTTCAGTTTTGATTTAGAAGGAACTGCTCCCCTCCTGGGGCTTCCCAGGAGGCATTAGTGGTAGAGTCTGCCTGCCAATGCGGGAGACACCAGAGATGCAGGTCCAACCCCTGGGTCAGGAGGATGCCCTGGAGAAAGACGTGACCCCCCACTCCAGTGCTCTTGCCTGGAGAATCCCACGGACGGAGGAGCCTGGCGGGCTACAGTCCACAGGGTCGCAAAGAGCTGGACACGACTGAAGGGGCTTAGCAAACATGTACACTTCTTTTGTCCGTGGGGTTTTCCAGGGGAGAATACTGGAGTGGAGCCATTTCCTTTTCCAAGGGATCTTCCCAACCTGAGAATGCACTCAGGTCTCCTGCACTGCAGGCAGATTCTTTACCGACTGAGCTACGAGGGAAGCCCCTTTCGTATAGTAGACACCATGCAATTAAATGAGTGGGTCATGTTTCTATGTGTCTTCCTCTGAGTCACAAGATTGCAAGTCGTTCTTGGAGAGAAGATTTTAGGCCCACTGGATCAATCTTCAAATGCTTCGGGTACGATATAGAAGTCCACAAACCTAGGGCTGATTCTTAAGTGATGCAAATAGACGTTCATTAAATTGTCTACAGTCAGTGAGAGTCTTCTCGCTGTAAACAGAGCAATGGAGTCATAGCTGGATGTTTCATCCAAGGCACTCAGGCAAAACCTCATAGAACAATTTCCTTTGTGTGCATCAGCGTTACTATGAAGACATAGGAGACAAGAGCTGCTGCTGTTGAGAAGTTTATATAAATGCAGGTCAGAGGGTGCCTCTGTGCTGGGCGCTGTCTACGGATGGCAGAGCCGCAGTGAATGAGGCGGGGTAAGCCCTGTCCTCAGGGAGCAACAGCAGAACACAGGAGGAGGATGCTGATTCTCAGACGCCCCAAACAGTGTTTCTTTGACCCTCAGAGAAAAGATGAACAATCCAGGCTGAGTGTGAGCCGCGTCTTCCCTGTGACAACTGGGAGGCGTCCCTGTTCTTATCAGCCTGCCTGGCTTGGAACCTGACTTCATCGCACTGAACATCAATGAATTATGACTTGAGAATAGTGTGGTCTTCTGGCTGTACAGGAAAGCATTTCACCGAACAAGCCAGGTGCTTCCAAAATGCTTCCAAATGCAGAAAATACTTGTCATCTATGTTGACAATTTCACACTATCTTGTCACACCACATCTGCAGAAGATAGCAGAATAATTTGTGGGGCTAGATCTCAAACCCATTCTTTTGTTTACTCATTAAACAAACACTTACAATGAAGCAGAGTCAGGAGCAGAGCAGAAGATAAAGCTAGAAACGGAGCCAGGGCTGCTAACAGGTGATAGGACTGAACACATCGTTGAAGGTCTTCTATGCTGGGCCACAGAGCTTAGAATTTGTCCTGCAGGCAGTGGGCTCCCCTGAAAGTTCTGAGCTGGGTAATGCCACCATTAAATCTGAGTTCCCAAAATATCACTCTGGTGGGAGTATAGACCTATTCAAGAAGGGAGGCATAAAGTTTTCTTAGAAAGCTATTTCAGTATCTGGGGGAATGTTAAGGGTCTGAAATACAGTAGTGTCAAAAGAAGAATAAACAGAGGTGACGCCTTTAAGAGTCACTTGAGAAATGGACTCTTCAGAATGTTGAGACTAAGTGAATAGGGGGATGGGTCTGAAAAGAAATTATTCGAGTAACTCCAAAGGATCAGATGATCCCATGATGTGAGCCATAAATTCTAACCTACATGTGTCAGAATTATCCGCAGCTTTTTATAAAAACACAGGTGCCCCAGCCCACCCTGAGATATCACGAAAGAGCAGGGCTGGAGTGGAGCTAGGCGTCTGCATTTTTCACAGCTCTCACAGGTGGGGCTGCTTGGAGCCAGGACAGGAAAAGCATCGAGACAGGGACACGGGAAACCTGAGACGGGGCGTGAAGAAGACAGCTCTCCTTTCGAACGGAATGCAGTGTGGGTGCTTCTGGAAATGAAAGACGCAGAGGGGAGCTGAGTCTCCCCGATGCGTGCAGTGCCGTGCCTGGCATACGAGGGCATTCCATCGGCGATTATTTAACAGAGGGAATGGACACTGACGGGCAATCAAAATCACAGGAGCAGAAGTTCATGCAGAACATACCCTGAGATGCATCGGGTCACAAGGGAAAGAGACGAGGCCTGGCCAACAGGAGGTGCTCCCCAGCTGCAGCTCTGCCGCTCACTGGCCGTGTGACTCGGAACAAGGCACTCAGCCTGAGACTCAGCGTCCTCAGCTGCGAAGTGGAGAGTATAATGCTGCATGTCCAGTGATTTTGAAAGAAGCAACTTAATATACATGAATATATGTATCACTACATCTTGTAATTAGTATGTGAATCACCTAGGATTGATCCTGAACTCAATCCATGGTAATTATTGATATACTCCCTGAGCGTTATACTTCCATGGATTCAGAAGGGAGTGAGATCTTCCAGGAAAGATTCATTAGTTAAAGAAGGCCAGTGACGTAACCTTGAAGTACTGTACATGAATATTAAGAGGGCAAACAATAAAAACAAGAAGACGCGGTGGGAAGAGAGAGTGCGGAAGAGAGACGCGGTTTCAGGCAGAGGGAATGCGGACAAGCGATTTCAGGAAGGAAAGCGTGCCCAGCAGGGCCAGTGCGTGGGGCAGCCAAGTGGGCATCAGCTTGACCAGTGGATCTGGCATCTCGTGGGTCCTGGGTGGCTTTACTAATGACAGTTACGCTGGGATTGACAAGGTGGATTGAGAAGCATACAGCAGTGGAACAAGTCAAACACCAGGCATGCCCTTCTCTTTCAACAAATTTAATGTTCAAGACAAATATTGACGGTAGTAGGTAAGGAGGGATCAGAGCTGAAGACATATCACCAGGTCTTGAGGACAAAGAAAGTATCTCTAGACGTCTTTACAGCTAGTCATCTGCTCCGCCTCCAACACCAAGAACACTGCCTGCCACATCCTCCATCTGGTAACTCTAGTTCTTCTGTAGGTGAAGGAGTACGGTATCTGAGTGAGAGAGAGGACAGAGAGGAATTCCAGAGCCAGGAGCAGCCTAGCAGTGGAGGAGAGCCTGAGGCTTGGGGGAAGGGGAGGGGGGGGGCTGGAGGCAGTTCTCATTCCATCTCTAACCACCGCACTGGGTTCCAGCACGTTTACCTGGAACCTTGGCCCCGGAATACACCCAAAACCCCACGATATGGGTCCCTCTTTATGGGTCAAGGGGGAACAGGAACGCCATTCTCTTGCCTCATTTCAGCCCCTATTTGCTGGTCTTCCCACCCTCCCCTTCCTGTCCCCTGCTGCCTGGTCCTTGATAGATTCGTTCCCAGGTTTGGACCCACAGCCCCAGAGGGAAGGTCTTGACCTTGCAGTCTTCCTTGGGGTCACAGTTCTTAACACGGCAGTTAGCGAGTAATGAAGACTAAAAGGAGAAATGCCATATCCCCAGCGCTGCCACCTCAGAAAAGAGCCGTCAGGACTGTGGGTGCCCCAGCCAAGCAGACAGTCTCGGTGGCCTCCAGTCAGCTTCCAGCCCTCAGACTTATCCATCCCCTGGTGACGCGCAAACACTTTAAGCCTGGGGACGGATGGAGGGGAGATGCCTCCGCCAGCACCTTTCTAAGGTGAATGAAGTATACCGAAATCAGAGCTCACACACACGCGCACACACGCGTGCACACGCAGACTCACCCGACGGTTCCTTTGCGGCAACTGCAGGCTCCTCCCACCGGCTTCACCTAGCCTGCCTTCTCTGACACCCACCTTGTCCGGAAACAGCTGCTCCACCTGTGTTTCAGGAAGTCTTCTTCTGCCCGTTTTTTGTTTGTACAAAGAAAAAGACCTTTCTACTTGTTTATAAACAAACGAACAGAAAAGAGCATCGCATTCAGCTTCAGGCTGCCAGAATTTTGCCATGGAAATAAAAGACATGTAATGAACAGTGAAACGTCACCGAAGACCCCTAATGGTGTTTGACAACTTGCAGAAGAGACGTCGTCCGAGGCAGAATTAAAACTCCAAACGGGCATGCTGACCCACCACAATAACTGTTCAAGCCTCCCAGAAAGAAATTGGAATTAACACACAATTGTTGGGTTTGGCGTTAGCTTTTTACAGCAGTAAATATGGAAATGGCTTTTGTTACTACATCTTCACTTTTTTAAAAAACACACTAATAATCAGCCCCCTCAAAATGCAAACCAACAAATTTTTCATCATAAACATAAGGAAAGGAAAGAAACTCCATAAGGAATTCCAATGAAGGGCACAGTGAAAATGAATGAGTTGCCCCCTTTTACACTCTTCTCTAATATAAGAGTAGAGAGACACTCAATAAAATTAGCAGGCAGTACATTTAGATCTAATGATAGGGAATACATCTTTAGTTTCATATATGGAATTCTCTGCAGCAAGAGGTCAGGAGGCAAACACAGTGGCTGGATTTTTAAAAGGACTGGAGGATCATTTTCCGTCCATTAATAACTTCCTGAGCTTGGCAAGCAAAGATAATGAGAACGGTAATCTGGTCATGTGTATCAGGGTACAAACCAGTTGCTTCAGTTTTGATTTAGAAGGAACTGCTCCCCTCCTGGGGCTTCCCAGGAGGCATTAGTGGTAGAGTCTGCCTGCCAATGCGGGAGACACCAGAGATGCAGGTCCAACCCCTGGGTCAGGAGGATGCCCTGGAGAAAGACGTGACCCCCCACTCCAGTGCTCTTGCCTGGAGAATCCCACGGACGGAGGAGCCTGGCGGGCTACAGTCCACAGGGTCGCAAAGAGCTGGACACGACTGAAGGGGCTTAGCAAACATGTACACTTCTTTTGTCCGTGGGGTTTTCCAGGGGAGAATACTGGAGTGGAGCCATTTCCTTTTCCAAGGGATCTTCCCAACCTGAGAATGCACTCAGGTCTCCTGCACTGCAGGCAGATTCTTTACCGACTGAGCTACGAGGGAAGCCCCTTTCGTATAGTAGACACCATGCAATTAAATGAGTGGGTCATGTTTCTATGTGTCTTCCTCTGAGTCACAAGATTGCAAGTCGTTCTTGGAGAGAAGATTTTAGGCCCACTGGATCAATCTTCAAATGCTTCGGGTACGATATAGAAGTCCACAAACCTAGGGCTGATTCTTAAGTGATGCAAATAGACGTTCATTAAATTGTCTACAGTCAGTGAGAGTCTTCTCACTGTAAACAGAGCAATGGAGTCATAGCTGGATGTTTCATCCAAGGCACTCAGGCAAAACCTCATAGAACAATTTCCTTTGTGTGCATCAGCGTTACTATGAAGACATAGGAGACAAGAGCTGCTGCTGTTGAGAAGTTTATATAAATGCAGGTCAGAGGGTGCCTCTGTGCTGGGCGCTGTCTACGGATGGCAGAGCCGCAGTGAATGAGGCGGGGTAAGCCCTGTCCTCAGGGAGCAACAGCAGAACACAGGAGGAGGATGCTGATTCTCAGACGCCCCAAACAGTGTTTCTTTGACCCTCAGAGAAAAGATGAACAATCCAGGCTGAGTGTGAGCCGCGTCTTCCCTGTGACAACTGGGAGGCGTCCCTGTTCTTATCAGCCTGCCTGGCTTGGAACCTGACTTCATCGCACTGAACATCAATGAATTATGACTTGAGAATAGTGTGGTCTTCTGGCTGTACAGGAAAGCATTTCACCGAACAAGCCAGGTGCTTCCAAAATGCTTCCAAATGCAGAAAATACTTGTCATCTATGTTGACAATTTCACACTATCTTGTCACACCACATCTGCAGAAGATAGCAGAATAATTTGTGGGGCTAGATCTCAAACCCATTCTTTTGTTTACTCATTAAACAAACACTTACAATGAAGCAGAGTCAGGAGCAGAGCAGAAGATAAAGCTAGAAACGGAGCCAGGGCTGCTAACAGGTGATAGGACTGAACACATCGTTGAAGGTCTTCTATGCTGGGCCACAGAGCTTAGAATTTGTCCTGCAGGCAGTGGGCTCCCCTGAAAGTTCTGAGCTGGGTAATGCCACCATTAAATCTGAGTTCCCAAAATATCACTCTGGTGGGAGTATAGACCTATTCAAGAAGGGAGGCATAAAGTTTTCTTAGAAAGCTATTTCAGTATCTGGGGGAATGTTAAGGGTCTGAAATACAGTAGTGTCAAAAGAAGAATAAACAGAGGTGACGCCTTTAAGAGTCACTTGAGAAATGGACTCTTCAGAATGTTGAGACTAAGTGAATAGGGGGATGGGTCTGAAAAGAAATTATTCGAGTAACTCCAAAGGATCAGATGATCCCATGATGTGAGCCATAAATTCTAACCTACATGTGTCAGAATTATCCGCAGCTTTTTATAAAAACACAGGTGCCCCAGCCCACCCTGAGATATCACGAAAGAGCAGGGCTGGAGTGGAGCCAGGCGTCTGCATTTTTCACAGCTCTCACAGGTGGGGCTGCTTGGAGCCAGGACGGGAAAAGCATCGAGACAGGGACACGGGAAACCTGAGACGGGGCGTGAAGAAGACAGCTCTCCTTTCGAATGGAATGCAGTGTGGGTGCTTCTGGAAATGAAAGACGCAGAGGGGAGCTGAGTCTCCCCGATGCGTGCAGTGCCGTGCCTGGCATACGAGGGCATTCCATCGGCGATTGTTTAACAGAGGGAATGGACACTGACGGGCAATCAAAATCACAGGAGCAGAAGTTCATGCAGAACATACCCTGAGATGCATCGGGTCACAAGGGAAAGAGACGAGGCCTGGCCAACAGGAGGTGCTCCCCAGCTGCAGCTCTGCCGCTCACTGGCCGTGTGACTCGGAACAAGGCACTCAGCCTCTCCGAGACTCAGCGTCCTCAGCTGCGAAGTGGAGAGTATAATGCTGCATGTCCAGTGATTTTGAAAGAAGCAACTTAATATACATGAATATATGTATCACTACATCTTGTAATTAGTATGTGAATCACCTAGGATTGATCCTGAACTCAATCCATGGTAATTATTGATATACTCCCTGAGCGTTATACTTCCATGGATTCAGAAGGGAGTGAGATCTTCCAGGAAAGATTCATTAGTTAAAGAAGGCCAGTGACGTAACCTTGAAGTACTGTACATGAATATTAAGAGGGCAAACAATAAAAACAAGAAGACGCGGTGGGAAGAGAGAGTGCGGAAGAGAGACGCGGTTTCAGGCAGAGGGAATGCGGACAAGCGATTTCAGGAAGGAAAGCGTGCCCAGCAGGGCCAGTGCGTGGGGCAGCCAAGTGGGCATCAGCTTGACCAGTGGATCTGGCATCTCGTGGGTCCTGGGTGGCTTTACTAATGACAGTTACGCTGGGATTGACAAGGTGGATTGAGAAGCATACAGCAGTGGAACAAGTCAAACACCAGGCATGCCCTTCTCTTTCAACAAATTTAATGTTCAAGACAAATATTGACGGTAGTAGGTAAGGAGGGATCAGAGCTGAAGACATATCACCAGGTCTTGAGGACAAAGAAAGTATCTCTAGACGTCTTTACAGCTAGTCATCTGCTCCGCCTCCAACACCAAGAACACTGCCTGCCACATCCTCCATCTGGTAACTCTAGTTCTTCTGTAGGTGAAGGAGTACGGTATCTGAGTGAGAGAGAGGACAGAGAGGAATTCCAGAGCCAGGAGCAGCCTAGCAGTGGAGGAGAGCCTGAGGCTTGGGGGAAGGGGAGGGGGGGGGCTGGAGGCAGTTCTCTTCCATCTCTAACCACCGCACTGGGTTCCAGCACGTTTACCTGGAACCTTGGCCCCGGAATACACCCAAAACCCCACGATATGGGTCCCTCTTTATGGGTCAAGGGGGAACAGGAACGCCATTCTCTTGCCTCATTTCAGCCCCTATTTGCTGGTCTTCCCACCCTCCCCTTCCTGTCCCCTGCTGCCTGGTCCTTGATAGATTCGTTCCCAGGTTTGGACCCACAGCCCCAGAGGGAAGGTCTTGACCTTGCAGTCTTCCTTGGGGTCACAGTTCTTAACACGGCAGTTAGCGAGTAATGAAGACTAAAAGGAGAAATGCCATATCCCCAGCGCTGCCACCTCAGAAAAGAGCCGTCAGGACTGTGGGTGCCCCAGCCAAGCAGACAGTCTCGGTGGCCTCCAGTCAGCTTCCAGCCCTCAGACTTATCCATCCCCTGGTGACGCGCAAACACTTTAAGCCTGGGGACGGATGGAGGGGAGATGCCTCCGCCAGCACCTTTCTAAGGTGAATGAAGTATACCGAAATCAGAGCTCACACACACGCGCACACACGCGTGCACACGCAGACTCACCCGACGGTTCCTTTGCGGCAACTGCAGGCTCCTCCCACCGGCTTCACCTAGCCTGCCTTCTCTGACACCCACCTTGTCCGGAAACAGCTGCTCCACCGCAATTTGCCTTTTCTATCTCCCATTCATGTTCAGGGTCTCAACATACCTCATGCCATTGATAAATGAATCGATTTAGATTTGATAATGACTGCTATCAGGTGAAGTAACGGGTTCTTCCCGAGGACACATTTGATGTAAATGAGGTTACCATTCACAGTAAGTCTTGGGAGAGTCCCATCGTTGGAACTGCAATCAGTGCTAGAGGTAAGAAGATGCTCAGAGCAGGAAGCCTTGGCAAGAGACAAAGGCTCAGGCTGATGGAATCTGTCACTCTCAAGAGATAAGTAAGTAAGAAGGAAACGGCAACCCACTCCAGTAT
The DNA here is from genome assembly GCA_006408675.1 of Madoqua kirkii. Lineage (NCBI taxonomy): Eukaryota > Metazoa > Chordata > Mammalia > Artiodactyla > Bovidae > Madoqua > Madoqua kirkii. The sequence continues at coordinate 16,198 of SJYC01096639.1, forward strand.
TCTTGCCTGGGAAATCCCATGGACAGAGGAGCCTGGTGGGCTACAGTCCACGGAGTTCCAAAGAGTCAGATACAGCTGAATGGCTAAGCAACAAGTACATTGGAAAACACGTACTTAGAGCAACACAGGCCTTTTGCCATGAATTTAAGAAATATAAGATAAAACTTCACCAGTTCCTACTAATCTGCAAAACGTTTTTCCTGAGAGAAAATAAAGAAAGGATTACTGTAGTGGGGATTTATCAACTCCCTCATGTTTCCTGTTTGTTTGTATCAATCTCCAGTGAGAGAGAAAAGAAAAGGCAAGGATTTGAAATGAGTGAACACTGAATATAAATTTGCAAAATATTGAGATATTTCTTCAGCATCCTTAATTTTCTCAGGCTCCTTTGGAAACCATTTTGCCTTTTATTGAAAGATGTTTAAGGGAAAATGTATACAGAATTAAGACAGGCATCAGCGATGAAAAGGTATCATCAAAACAAAGTGATTAACTAAAAGAGAAAAGTGAAACCATGGAAGGCTTTGCAATGTTCACACAAGCTGGGCCAAGCTGCCCACAACATATCCTGGCCATCGCTAAGCTCATTACGAAATGGCGTTTTGCACTGTGTCTAATGAAGTGTCCTTATAATGTTAAAACATAAAATGAACATTTTAAGATATTCATTTCAATACAATCAATGATCCATTTTCATGGGGCCTTCCCTGCCGCTGGAGAGCTTTAAAGTTTGGATGGCACGCTGCGGAGCCAGCTGGCTGGAAAGGTCACCCCCTTGCCTTTCCAGTTCTTTTTAGTGTTCACTGCCCTGGCTTTTATTTAGAAACATATATTTGACCAAAAGTTTCATTCTTCGGAAATTTTGCCCCAATGACTCTCAGAAATTAATTTCCCTGAACCCTCAGGGTTTCTACAAATAGACATACAGCACTTCCAGAGCAACCTGTTAAAAAGTGAAAATGTTTCCACCTCTTCCCAAACGAGACAAAACAAGCAGCGTTACTCTAAGAAAATGAGGAGCAGCTCGAGCTCCAGGCGCCGCCCCAAGGCCTCGGGAGCCCACAGCGCGCTCTCTGCTGTCTTCCTCCTCACTGCTGGAGCAAAGCTGGTCACTGTTAATTTATTTCCATTGAAACTTAAATTATTCTTTTCCTATCATCTTAATAATCAGTAGTTCACTAAATCATTAAGCCATTTTAAAACAAAAATGATTTGGGAGGTAAAAATATCTACTATTTTGAAAAATGAATGGCTTATAATAGCTATTTTTAAAAGGCAGGTCTACATATTCAAGAAAAGCAGAATATTTACCAAAAAGCAAAGGACAGCTCTCTCTCTCTCTCTCTGTCTTACTCTCTCTCTCTCTCTCTCTCTCTCACACACACACACACACACACACACACACACACACACCCCTGTGTGGTGCTTTTTCCAAATACAGACAAAAACTATTCCTTAGCTTTCCTCAGTCAGTCTAACAGATGCTTGAGGGGGTCAGTGCAGACTTGAGCATGAGAACTCCACTCAGGCCCTTCTCCTCCTAAAGAGCAGTTAAGATAATCAGGGAATAAGTGGTCAGGGTCAGTCACCTTCACAATTAAGTATGAAATGAGGTATGAGCTTCCACAGGAAAGAAATGTCTGCATCCCAATTTGAGCTCCCTAAGCCACATAAACTTGAAGCCCATCCTAGGTCAACCTTCAGTGCAAGGTCATCAAAATAATTGCCCCCACCAGCCCACGGCCCTCCGGGTCTTTCTTCAGCACTCGCCGCCGTGACCACCTCGTTCCTTCTCCCAGGCTGGTCTACACTGGCTCTAGTGAAGCCGCCCTGGGTGCTTCCGCCAGCAGGACGGGGAGGAGGTCCAGGCGCCCGGGAGCCTGTCTCCTGTCTAGGCCTGCCCCGCACAGGCTCTGTGGCCTGAGGCAAGTTGCTCGACTTCTGACTCATTTTAAAACGGGAATAATAATAATAGGAACCCACTCCAGTGTTCTTGCCTGGAGAATCCCATGGACAGAAAAGTCTGGCGGGCTATAGCCCATGGGGTCGCAACAGTGCTGGGCAAGACTTAGCAACTAAACAACAAATAAATTTGCACAGTTGTTTCAAGGGTTGATTTTTCAATCTACGCATATGGTCTTTTTTGCTGCTGCTGCTGATTATGAACTTGATTCTATGACTATATTCAGACATTGAAAATCTCTGGGGAAAGAAAAGAACTAAAACAATAACCAACATGCCGAAATACCCAGGTATTTGATGCTATCCAGACAGAGCAACCGGGGGATTGCTGAATTCCTACCGGATGCTTTCAAACCCGCATGCCCAACCCATACCCCTGTTTCCAGGAGCTCAGGGACATAACTCTTTGAGAGATGAAATTCAAAGCGGTAGTCCTGATGCACTTTCTTCCCTTCAATCATTATTTCTTGGTTGACTAAAGCACACGTGCAATGTTCTGAAAGTAATTTTCCCCTAAATTATTCTATCATTTCCAAAATATTTACAGTATAAAAATCTGTCTCTTATACACATCTCAATGTTCCCATAAGTTCCAACAAGTGAAAAAAAAAAAAAACACTTAATGTACAAAGATTTCTACTGGGCTTCCCAGTGGCGCTAGTGATAAAGAATCTGCCTGCCAATGCAGGAGTTACAAGAGAGATGGATTTATCCCTGGATCAGGAAGATCCCCTGGAGAAGGGAATTGCAACCCACTCCAGTATTCTTGCTGGGAAAATCCCACGGGCAGAGGAGCCTGGTGGGCTCCAGTCCACGAGCTCGCAGAGAGCTGGACACGACTGAAGCAACCAAGTACACACATAAAGATCTCAAGAAGCAATTATCCTAAACATTCTTATTCCTTTCTAAATTGCCTTAAAAGGCAGAGCAAACAGTGGCATGACTAAGCAGCACAGCTTAGAAGCGGCTGTGCCAGTTAAGGTGTGTGGCCCAGGTCCTCCGTGTGCTTGTTCTTCTGAACCAGTTACTGAAACGGCCACACCGGCTCATTCGCGCGGCATCTGCGCTGCTTTGCCGCGATGATGGCAGAGCTGAGTAGCTGCTGCAGACATGCGCGGCCTATAAAAGCGGAAGGTATTTCCTCTCTGGCCTCTTACTAGAGAAGGCTTGCCAACCTCTGGTTTACAACTTTAGATTAACAGACTTCTGTTAGTAGAGAAGACGTTTCTATTCCTTGCTAGCCACATTGGTAAGTGCAACATTACAGCAAGCAGCAGGACCAAAGTCACTTACCGGGTCTGATGCCCAGAGAGATGCGTGGGCGGACTGGAGACGGAAGGCGTCCAGAGGAGTCTGGGGAAGACAAAATGTCCGGCAACAAAATTATGATATTACAGGAAGGGAGAGGAAAGATGCTCACTGCAAATAGTAGAAACCAAGTTTTCTTTCTTTGAAAAATTCAACTGCTCCAAACAGGGCCAAGACCAGGCGGAGACTGAAATACTCTGGCACAGAATGCAAAGGGAGACCAAAATCCTGAGTCAAGATCAGTAAGATTTCATGTATTTTTAAAAATCAATATTGATACAAATAAACCCAGGATGGACAACATACTAGAATTTTAACAAAAATAAGATCAGTATTACTGGGTTTTTTTTGTTGTTTTTTGTTTGCCTCAACCTCCAACACGGTGCCACGTGGCACTGGTCCAGCTTGGCCCGCGTGTGACTGAGCCACTCAACGTCTTCTGAAGCAGAGCTCTCAGGATGAGGGGTACGACATCCAGAGTGATTTTGACACGAGTCTCTAGGTGTTGTAGGCAACACAATTCCTGATGCAATCAAGATGAAACTTTATCTCCCGCTGTCCTTACAAATTTTAGTCAATGTGGGTAATATTCAGCTGCTGGAGCATACAAGTCTCGTTCCCTGGTAGCTCAGACAGTAAAGAATCTGCCTACAATGAAGGAGCCCCGGGTTCTTGCCTGGAAAATTCCATGGACAGAAGAACCTCATGGGCTACAGTCCACGCAGTCGCAAAGAGTCAGACGTGACTGAGCGACTAAACACACACACAGACAAACACGCGCACGCACACACGCACAGGTTCGGACCTTTCTGCTCAGTTTTAGGCGTTAGACAGCCCTAACATCCACTGCAAACCCAACCTTATTCAAAAATTAGGATGACAAGCCTCATGAGAACAAACTAATTTATAAATAAGCGAATAAATACACAAATATGAGGGCTGCCATCTCTGGGGTCGCACAGAGTTGGACACGACTGGAGCGACTTAGCAGCAGCAGCAGCAGCCTCCCTTGGTTAAAACAAGCCTCCTTCAGGTTAGAAGTCTGAGCTGTAAAGGAGCTCCCTGCTGGCTGATTCCTCTGCCTTGTGACTCCGTAATCACCTCCTCCCCTCAACTCTTTCCAGTTTGCTCGTCTTGTTTCTTACAACTAAGAGCAGGTGGAGGAAAGAGCAGGGAAAAGCTGGAAAGACCTATTAATAGCGCTGAATACAAGCTCTGGGCAACCTCACCGTGTGGGTTACGTGGAGACACTGAGGCCACGGCACAAACTCTGTGGGCCCCTGTGCCCGGCCTCTGCAACTTCGGTTCCCTTCACAGGCCCACGCTGAGAGCCGAGTGTGGCTCCTTCCTGCACGTCACAGGCCCAGCATGGAGCGCCACAGGCTGGTGGTTGGTGGGTCTCTGTTCCTTCAGTTGCTACTACTTTATGGAGCCCACGGCAAAGCCACCCATTTTCTCTTCTCTTCACTCACATCTAGCCATGACCAACAGCTCTCCACTCTTGCCCGGACACCAGGAGAGCAGGGGAACGCCAGCAGCACCCTCCTTCCTGCAGCGCAGACGCACGGTCCAGCTGAACGTCACAAGCCACAGGGAGCACACAGGTCCCGCGGGTGCATCTCCTCAGACGAGGAGTGACTCAGAGCCGACTCTGGGCAAAGAAATCCTTCCTTCTCTCTCTGACCACTTTTTATATCCTGAACCTGGCTGAGGGATCCAAAAACCATGGAAAGCATTCTCTATAATTTCATTTGTAACTCCTCCAGTTTGAAGGTGTCTCTGATGCCACTTCAGGATGATATTTGTGATCTAGTGGCTAAGTCATGCCCCACCCTTTTGTGACCGCATGGACTGTAGCCCTCCAGGCTCCTCTGTGCGTGGGATTTCCCAGGCAAGGATGCTGGAGTGGGTAGCCATTTCCTCCTGCAGGGGATCTTCCCCTCCCATGGACTGAACCTGCATCTCGTCGTCGGCAGGCAGGTGCTTTACCTCTGAGCCACCGGGAAAGCCCGTCAGTATTGCGTTGGCGCCACACTAAAAAGCCTGAGGCAGAAACGGTTTCCCTGTAACATCCTCCCAGGTCCCAAGGAATGCCAATCAATTCAGCTCATCAGCTAGGATCGAGCACCTCAAGATGAAAAGTTTAGATTCACAAAGGAAGGAGATGATGTTTTCCTAAGACCCAAATAAATTTATTTGTCCATTAATCACATTTATTAATGTGAATCTACCAAAAAAAATGTCCCGAAGCATTTAAGATATCCCTAGGAATGCAGGGAGAGGAGAATATGCTTTGGTTGGCCAAAAACTTTCTTCAGATTTTTCCGTAAGCATTTGCAGAAAAGCCCGAACAAACTTTTTGGCCATGCCAATAGTTTGGTGATGGTCCCTGAGACTAACCGCCTGGAGGACTGATGTAATGACACAGAGCCAGCCGGCTGTGCTCAAGACGCTGCACATTCTGTCCTGCTGGGGAATCTGAAGCGGCAGCTTGCGCTCCTCTTTCAGCTTGAGGAATTAAATTTGTCCTCCATTGATAACATTAGCAATCAGAGGGTTCTGCTGCAAAACTTTGGAATTTAATCTGCCCATATGGATCTTCTGGAGGTGCTTTTTTTGAGTGCTTTAAATCTGAATTCCTAAATGCATCTTCAAATAACAGATGCTAAAATATATCCAGTACAAATAAAAGTTTTCCCCTCCGTGCACGTTTCTAACAGCCCTACTCACGAGCGCTAATTCTGTTTTCATGCCTTCCAGACCTGCGTTCCCCTCACATTGCCATTTGCTTCCCTCAGCATTAGGCCTGCAGTCGAGCCTGTTAAGAAGCGCTCCTCAAAGTGTAAGAAGGGATATAAAGAACCCGCACACTTTCTCCTAATTTGTTTTCCTCATGAAGCACTCTGGTTTCATGTGAGTTCCTTTCTTGGTCACAGGAGAGCTTTTGAGAAGTTTTTTCTGTGATGTTTTCAGAGTCCATATCATTCATTGCTTACCTTTTATTATAATCATTATATTAAAGAAAAAACATTCAGTCCTTTGGGGCAATGATGCATTCAAGGAGAAAAAAAAACTAATAACAGTAAGGGTAAGGAACGCAGCGGGAGTTTTACTTGAGGTCCCTAGACTCGATCCCTTCTCTCTGCCGTGTGTGTGGGCGCTCAGTCGTGTCCGATTCTTTGTGACCTCATGAACTATAGACCACCAGGCTCCTTTGTCCCCAGAATTTTCCAGGCAAGAATCTCGGAGTGGGTTGCCATTTCCTACTCCAGGGCACCTTCCTGTCGTAGGGATCAACCTTGCGTCTCTTACGTCTCCTGCCCTGGCAGGCGGACTCTTTACCACCTGCACCACCTGGGAAGCCTCTCACTCTGCCGGATGCACCAAACAAAACTTCGCCACCACTTTCTCTTCAGAAATGATGGCACAGTACCCAGTGCCCTCCGCCACAGTCTCGCGGTTCCTCCTAAAATCAGGTGCACGCTGCAGGCTCTTCTAGGCAGCTGCTGCCTCAGCTCCGTCAGTCTGGCTGGCGCAGTGGGGGCTCCGGGCGGAGTCTACACGGTCGAGTGCAGAGCCTGGCACAAAGTGTGCAAAGCAAGTCATCCAGGGACAATCTGGAAGTCCTCATTTTGCAAAGATTCTCAGAAGCAAAAGCTCTGCTGCCGTTACCTCTTGATCTTCATTTCCTTGGTCGGGCATGTCTCTGATGGGTCCTTTTTGTCACTTGTCCCATCATTTTATTCCTGTCATAAAGGAACCCAAGCTGAAAGGCAAGGACAGTGAAAAGTTCTGACCAAGAAAAATACTCCGTTTCAGTGCCTCTGTGCTCTGTTAAATCAGGAGCTCTTTTAGACAGCTGTGTGGCTATTTCGTGTCTAATTAGTCCACGCAACAAACATGACCTTTCAGCTAGTAAGAGAGTTCTGTGAGCTAGCTCCTTAGCATCCCAGTAGCTAAGGAAAAAGAGCATGAGACATCTTCATCGTATGTCTACCTCAGACCCTAAATTTAGTATCATTAGTCTCTTTCCCTTAAGTTAAAAAGTCCTGGAGGCATTATCAATATTTACCTATTTCATCCTATACTGTCTATGAACTTGATTCTATGACTATATTCAGACATTGAAAATCTCTGGGGAAAGAAAAGAACTAAAACAATAACCAACATGCCGAAATACCCAGGTATTTGATGCTATCCAGACAGAGCAACCGGGGGATTGCTGAATTCCTACCGGATGCTTTCAAACCCGCATGCCCAACCCATACCCCTGTTTCCAGGAGCTCAGGGACATAACTCTTTGAGAGATGAAATTCAAAGCGGTAGTCCTGATGCACTTTCTTCCCTTCAATCATTATTTCTTGGTTGACTAAAGCACACGTGCAATGTTCTGAAAGTAATTTTCCCCTAAATTATTCTATCATTTCCAAAATATTTACAGTATAAAAATAGTTTGACTGGAGGACGATAAAAGAGGAATAAATAAAGCTTTATTCTTTGGACTTTCCCCCTCAAGATTTCCAGCCCCACTTTTTCTGTGTTTGTCCTCTTGTTTACCCCCAGACAAAGCAGGTCTGTGAGGATAAAGATGCTTGAGAGGATCGAGTTGTGGACCGCAGATTCCTTGGGCTTACTGGGCAGCTGCGTAGTTTGGGATGGCCTGTGTGATACAGGTGGAAAATTGCTGCATTATATCAAGCCGTTAACTCGGAGGCTTAGTGTTAATCCAGGACTCACTGAAATTTCTCATATAATCTCTAGGCACTAATCTTCTCGATATGGAATTTCTCCTTCTCCCCCAACTTTTAGGACCTGGATATACGCACAGAAGTTTCCCCCACAACTCATGGCTCCTGCTGATGATTGCTTGTGTGTGTTAAGCCTGCTAAATTCTAATGCTATAATTCCATAGCTGTACCCCCTACATTATTAGGTGATCAACCCAAATGCCAGCTGGCCAGGCTTTACCAAAGCAGTCATCTGAAATGATGCTTTGAGCAAAAAAAAAAAAAAAAAAAAAAAAAAACCCAGCAGAGAGCACTGATCTCAAAAGATTAACGCCAGCTGCCTAGCGATGTTTCGGGTTAGTCTCTTCGTGACTTCCGTCGCGTTTCAGCTGAAGATGAGAGCCGTGGAAAGCAGGACGCCCTTCATTCCATGCCTCATGGTTTCGCACAAATCCACTGTTCAGTTGAAGGAATGTAATCACAGTGATAAAGGCAACAGTGCCAAACACAGGGACTGGGTTCCCTAGTAAGGGGTGAGGGGTGGGGGCAGAAAAGAAAAAGAAAAGCTCCTGAGATGTTTGAGCAGTAACAGATCTTTAAGGATCAGTGGGTGGCAGAGGACTGGAAGCACTCTCGTGTGCTGGTCTTTATTTTCTGTTTGTTTTTAATGCAACAGAAATGCTCTGTGTACCTTCTTCCTTTTATGAATTCATATCAGTGACCTTTGGGCAGAAATATCGAAATTCATTGCCGAAGGGCTGCTTGAGACAGCAAGACTGATCAGCGCCCCTTCAACCCACGCTCTCCTTTCAGGTCACATCGAACCGTGTGTCTTCCCTTCCTCATGCCTTTTAATTTTGCTCAGTTTCATCACTGGTCTTATGGCTGAATGCCTTCATTTATTCACTTGACAATTTCTTATCCTTTTCTTTTTTAAACAACATTTCAAACAGAGAAGCTTTGGGGCGTAACACGTCTAGAATACTCAATGGTAAATAATGTCCTGATTAACTCCAATTTACCATCTCTAATAAGTCCTTGAGGAGAGATTCTAATACAGCAGTGTCTGTCTATGAACCACAAGTTTTTCAAACTCCCCTGACCAATGATCTCAAGATGTAATTTGTTCACTGATTGGAAGTTGTAATATTTAAAAAAAAAAAAAAGTATGATTGTGGCTTTATTTTGCCATCAACAAAAATTAAAACAAAAAGAACACATCCACAATCTTGGCAACAGAATAAATCAAACAGTCTTCATTTTCCTGTATTACCTTGCAGGCTTGTTTGTGTTCAGATTTTGAACCCAGCAGCTTAAAAACCACACGGCTTTGGGTAAATTATTTAACTCCTTGATTCCTCAGTTTCCACATCTGTGAAAGCGAAAGTAAGAAGAGTGCTTTCCTCTTGGTGTCTGTTGCGAACATTCAGTTAGAAAATGCATGTGAAGTGGTCGGGAAGGGCCCTGGCGTGCCAGGCAAATTCAGTCAGTGTTCCAGAATTATCCCCTGTGATCATGGCAGAAACTCGCAGCAGTATACCCACCTGCTCTCACTCAGTCCAGTTCTATGACTGGGCTATTTTCCCGGGAGCCTACTGCAAATGAGGAGCAGGAAGAAAAATATAAACTCAAAACGTATGAGAAGTTCACGCCCAGTAAGTCAGCTTCTTTTAGGTAAATACTCTGACTTTTGGATTCCTCTCACACACACCTCTACTACGACGGCTGTTCCCCAAGATGGCAGTTGGGCCGCAGAGGCACCATCGGGCTCGTGAGTCTATGGAAGACAGCAGGCTTGATGTCCACGGGGTGCCTTCTGGATCACTGTTGGCCTCTGCCAAAGGAAAGCCCCCTGGTTGTTCCCTGGGCCCCATATTAATTTCCTATCGCTACTGCAACAAGTTACCGCAAACTTACGGGCTTCCCAGGTGGAGCTGGTGGGAAAGAACCCACCTGCCAGTGCAGGAGACACAAGAGATGCAGGTTTGATCCCCGGTTGGGAAGATCCCCTGGAGGAGGGCATGGCAACCCACTCCAGCATTCTTGCCTGGAGCATCCCATGGACAGAGGGGCCTGGAAGGCCACAGTCCATGGGGTCGCAAGAGTTGGGACACGACTTAGGGACTAAACCACCACCACCACCATCCAAGATTTCAACCTGAGCCGAGGTGGGGCAATGACAGGGTGAGCTCGTCACTCGCTAAGCCGTGCCTCTGCCTCCAGCTCACTGCTCTCACAGGCCGGAGGGGCAGGGCTGGGCTTCCTTCTCCTGTCCTCTGGGTTACTCCCTGTTCCTTGCTGAGAAGGTGTTTGTCCTGCCCCGTATCCCAGAGCCAAAAATGTTGTGGGGAAAAACCACTGGTAATGAGAAAACATAGAACATTGTCTTTGTTACAGGGAGCATTTGAAATTTCATTTGTAATAATTGCTTTAATGCTTTATGTTGGCTAAATAATATTTATTGCCTGTGATGACTACATAATATTCCTTCTCACAGAGACATTTTTAAGAACCATAGTTGTGTGAGGAATATATAAACTGTGCACAGTTACCATTTTCTGTTTGAATTTTTTTCTTTAGGATAAATAACTTGGAATTAGTGAATTAAGAGGATAAAAATTTATAATTCTTGAACTATATTGTCAAATTGATTTCAAAAAAAAGGTTATCCCCATTTACACTGAGAGCTGTGGTAGGGGCATGTGCACATTTCCCATGATGGTTTTCAGCAGTGTCTTATCATTTTTAAAATGTTGGAATAATAATAATAACAAGGAAGCATACTAAGTCTTATTCTGAGCCACATGGTGTCTCAACAGTTGCCATGTCTAGTGAAGGCATGCATAAAAATACATGATATGCTCACAGTGCCCCTGTGTCATATTTTTACTTTATTTAACAGGTGAAAAACCTGAAGCAAGGAGAGTAAGCAATTTTCCTCAGTTCACACAGCTAAAACATTAAGTAATTTCATAAATTCTTTCAATTTCATTTATTTGTAGCTTAGTTGGATATTTTTCTACATATATTCTACTCTTAAGCAAGTCTTGCCAGGGGTTTCGCTGTTTTTATGTGTGTTTCAACAGAAAGCTGTGAGCTTCTTATATAATATATGCTAACCTTTTGGCTGTTATTTTGTGATAGATATTTTCACAGTCTATTATTAATAACTTTTTATATGTTTAGTCTACCTGCTATGCTAAAAATATGAGTCATATAACCTTTCCCTGGCACTTTGTTTAAAAGAAGAAATATAAGGGGAAATCTCACAGACTAGTTTCTAAAAAAAAATCCTACTGAGATTTCCTAATACTCAAAATTACAGGTAATATCTAAAAGGACATTTCATCACATATAACATTAACTTTAATTTATATCACCTAGCATGCGATGAGCCATATTTCCAGCAGTGGCTAAGCTGTTGCCAGGCTCTAAATTAGTCCCCTGATGGAAGCTGCATTAACTCCTTCAAGACCCGAGCACTGCAGCAGCGAGTACAGACCCTGCCTGAGCAGTGGCAGGGAGGCTGAGTCTGCTGGAGAGAGCCGGCCTCAGCCACGGTCCCTGGACGCCCACCATCCGCCCAGGTTGCGTGCCTCCTGGGCTAACGCAGGGGCTGCTCTCAGTTCAGCCACGACTGGCAGCGTGGCCGGCTGGCCAGGGGACTCATCAACACAGTACATGTCTAAGAGCTCAATGGATGTAGGAAGCTTGACAAGGTCCTGATCTGTTCTTGGCAGAATGATAAAATGTGTAAACTTTGCTTATCCGCCTACACAGCCTCTCTCACTGTTTCCTTTGCCCCCTCCTACACCATCAATTTTCCCATCTCTGCTGCCAAACTTCTGCTGCATCCACCCTCCTACCTTGCTCATCAAATCACAGCTCTGGAACTGAGCTGAGCATCATTTTTCCGATCAGAATATTTATTTTGCACCTATTATGTGCTAGCAGTTGAAACTACAGTGATCAACAGTCATTGAGACACAGTCCCTGCCCTGACGCCCACACTTGACGTCTTAGAGTGAATTTGCTCTATGAGTATTCTCAAAATTTTTGGATTTAAGCCTTATTTCTTGTAAATTTAATTTCATGTATCAGCAATTAGATGTTGGTAATAGTTTAAGTGATAAAGAGCCTTCCTGTTGCCTCTCAAATCCTCCTCCTCTCTCCCTCCTTCCCTCTCCCTGCTGTCTCCCATCTTATACCCCTAGACACATTCTCAATACTTATATTGAGACTTCACAACTCCAGTGTTTTCTAATTTGCTCTGGAAGGAAGATTGAATTGAGTGTCAACTTCACCATACTACTTATCCAATGAAGAAATCAATAATAAAATGCTTTTCCAGTGTGAAATTTGTGTTGCATAAAAATGAGGAATATCTAAATGAAAGTAGAGACAGAACAACACGATAGGAAATATATTTTGAAACTACACACACACAGTGAATAACTTACAATGGCGACAGACCGCTCTAACCTTTATCTTCGGAAGGGAGCAATTACTCACAGCCACGTGGTGTAGACGAAGCATCATTACTCACTTGTGAAAGCGAACATGTAAATGTCACTGCAGGCACTAATATTCATGTAATATCACCTTACTTTTAATAGGATATTTGTGCTGATACAGTTAGTAAATTTAAAAAGCTGTTATTTGCATGCATTGAAGAACCTGTTTTACTACAAAGGAAAAGAAAAAGAAAGGAGAAATAAAAATATGAAAAAACATGAACAAGGACAGTAGGGAAACAGACAAAATGTAGGAAAGAAACAGATCATAAAATCCCACTGAATGGGTGGCTACTGTAGGTGTTTTTACACGAATTACCTCATTTCCTATGCATTTTTATCCCATTGAAATAAGCATTTTCATTCTCTGTGTTAGTCGGTCTTCTCCAGAGAAGCCAAAAGACACCAAAAATATATATATATATTATATAATATATATATGTGTGTATGCAACACAAATTTCACATTGGAAAAGCATTTTATTATTGATTTCTTCATTGGATAAGTAGTATGTATGTATATATAATATATATATATGTATGTAGGTAGGTAGGTATGCATGTGTGTGTGTGTGTATATATAATATATATATGTATGTAGGTAGGTAGGTATACATGTGTGTGTGTATACAATATATATATATGTATGTACGTAGGTTTGCATGTGTGTGTATATAATATACATGTATGTGTGTAGGTTTGCATGTATGTCTGTGTGTATAATATATGTATGTAGGTAGGTAGGTAGGTATGCATGTATGTGTGTATATATAAACAGAAAGAAGCAGAGAGGGAGGGAGACAGAGACAGAAAGAGAGAGACTTGTTTTAAGGAACTGGCGTATGTGGGGATTGTCAAGTCTAAAATCCAAACGGTAGGCCAGCAAGCTGGAAAATCCAACAAGTTGATACTGTCTGAAGTCTTGAGTGTGAAGGCTGGAAACTCAGGTAAAATTTCTATGTTGCAGTTGGGAGGGAAAAGTTGTTCTTTTTCTGAGTTGTCACTCTTTTCTCTTAAGGCTTTCAACATATTGAATGAGGCCCACCCATATAATGGAGAGTAATCTGCTTTACTCAGAGTGTACTGATTGAAATGTCAATTACAGCAACATCTAAACAGGGTTTTGACCAAACAGCTGGACACCGTGGGCTAGACAAATTAACACATAAAATGAGCCCTCACACTACCATAATTAGAAATGGGAAAATAAAATCAGAGGTATTAGTATCTTATCCAGAGGAACACAGAAATCGTGGCTGCCTGGCAAGTACAAACTCTGGAAAAATATCTGCATATGCATCTCAGCTGCAACAATTATCAGCTGGGAAAACTTGGGGAATAAACACTTCTGTGCCTTAGACCTTCCACCTATAAAGGAGATTATTGGCGTACTTTTTGTGGTTGTTTAAGGGCTCAATGAGATAACGCATTTGGAAAATATGCATGGAATATAAACAGGCCCCCAGTAAATATTCCATTC
>SJYC01096641.1:0-13120 GCA_006408675.1 Madoqua kirkii
ACATGCAAACAGACACACTCGTTGGTCAAGAAAACCTGTGCAGTTTCAAGGCTCTAGGAACTGGGTTTGCTCAGCAGCATAGAATTACAAGCTTTGGTTCTGTTGAAGTCTACTTTGGACTGTGAATTGCTATAAAAAATTTGATGATAAATATAATAAGAAATCCCTTTTATAATGAAAACCCCCTGTAGTTGACATTCTGGATTCCCAAACTTGGATTGCCATAATAAAAGTTGACAAACAGGCCCACCTCTCATCCCTGGCTAAAAGTCAGGAAAACGGAAGACATAATCCTGGGTAGTGAAGTCATGCCAGTCAGCAAGTCCAAATACATGCACCGTGGAAGCCTGCTGGTATTGGTGTGAACTCTCACTGGCCTTTAGAACAAATCTCCATCTCCTCCAAAATTAACATTTTTCCTCATTCCATGAGAGATGTTCCCCAGCAGACATGCAGCTGCTCTTGCAGAGTCTGTCCTGGCACGGAAAACGGATTCCCACCCTGCCAACGTGTTTCTGCCCATGCCTTTCCAGCACAGGAGCCATGTTCCCTCCATGTGGGTCACTGTCTATGAAATTTATAGCTGTTCCCACAGCTATAAATTGGGGTTCCCTGGAGACTCTGTTTCCCAAATTGCAGTCTTCTGTGCTTGTATTTGCTTACGCTGCCAAAGTATGGCAGTCATTAGAATTCCTGATTCTCCTACCAGCCAGCCTTCCTACAAATTCTAATGGGGGCTGAGCAGAGGGCAGACAAGCATTTTGACCTTGTTTACTGCCACTTGTGATTTTGACCACCAGAAACGATATGTTTAGCAAGTTGAATTAGACGGTGAGTGAACCACAGGAACTTCTTAATCAAGGCTAAAGCATAGATAAGAAATAAGCCCAGTGGTCACTTTGACCCTTTCCCCCTCAGATTTCACTGGTGTTTCTAGCCTTCTGGATCACACTGTTTTGACCATGAGAAAGAGACATGAACCCACGACTGTAAACAGAGTCGTTCTCAAGCATCATATATCTGCTCTTCAGCTACAAACCTGGAAAGTTTTCCCATTTGCTACATGAGTCTTGGTGATTCAAATCCCTAACATGCTGTGTGGTCATATTTATCATTTCTCTCCCTGCCCCCAAGACTTGTGTGTTTACTAGCGTGTTTAACGGCATCTCTGTGTATATGCTTCAAGTTGAATTAGACGGTGAGTGAACCACAGGAACTTCTTAATCAAGGCTAAAGCATAGATAAGAAATAAGCCCAGTGGTCACTTTGACCCTTTCCCCCTCAGATTTCACTGGTGTTTCTAGCCTTCTGGATCACACTGTTTTGACCATGAGAAAGAGACATGAACCCACGACTGTAAACAGAGTCGTTCTCAAGCATCATATATCTGCTCTTCAGCTACAAACCTGGAAAGTTTTCCCATTTGCTACATGAGTCTTGGTGATTCAAATCCCTAACATGCTGTGTGGTCATATTTATCATTTCTCTCCCTGCCCCCAAGACTTGTGTGTTTACTAGCGTGTTTAACGGCATCTCTGTGTATATGCTCCATTGCCCAAAGGAGAAATGTCAAAATCTCAGTTTCATTCAAAGGTTTACACATTGATCAGTCACTTTCTGAGCACTATGTTAGATGTGGAGATGTACAGACGAAAAATAACCAAATATCTACCTCCGAAAGCTACATAGCCAATTATTATAACAAACAGAGACAGGGCACAATGGAAGCACAAAGGGAAAGTGGCTTAACTCTGCCAAGAAGGTCAAGAAACACTTCCCAGACAAGACAAGACTTGAGGTGGGTCCTGAACGGGGATTCCAGCCTACAGATAAAGGAATCTATGCCATTGTTGACAGAGGCAAGTGCACAGCAAGTACAGGGAAGCATAACACAGCATGAGATGCTGGGGGACTTTGAGTACATCGGCTTGCTTTTCCAGTGAGTTACAGTAGTAAAAACAAGACGGGTGAGGAAAAGGTGGGTGTCAGTGAGCAGCCTCGGGCACCACAGTAGGGAACTGGAATTTGATCTGACGGGGATTTAACATTTTAAATGAAATATAAAGATGTGCTTTATAAAAATTATTCTGGTGACTCTCCCATGGAAGGTAGAAGTGAGCTGGTCGAGACTGGAGGCAGGGCCTGAGTGAAGGCAGGGGGGTGGGACGCGGTGGGAGGTGCAGGAAGTACACTCCGGGGGGGGCTGCCATAGTCCACGTGCGGTTAATCCTCCCGCGCGCACTTCACCACCGAGCCCTTCAAGGCAGAGGCGGCACCCTGCCAGCGCAAAGACTGGGGAGACCTGATGGCTCGCGTTGCTGCTGACCTCCATCACAGGGCTCCCCGTCACACGCCCACGCAGCCTTCCTTACTCTGTGACTCAGCTGTGCTCCCCTCCCTCGCTAGTGGAGGGACTGCCCCCAGCCTCTCAGAAGACCAGCGTCCTGCAGCTCACTCTCCGTCCTCCCGCCTCTCACTAGCCAGGAGCGTCTCTTCCGCAGGCATGTCTTCCCAGGTGCGCCCTCCGTCTTTCCCCATCTACTACATCATGGTTTGGAGGCTACAAACACGCCATCAAATGTCCTTAAAAAGAGAGATACTTTTCCTTAAATCCCCTTCAGAGATGTCAATGCTCTACTTTTCTTCCCCCAAAGTCTTCTTTGCTGTTGCTAATTCAGCCCACGCGTACTTCTTAGAACTATGAAGTTGATCAATATGTAAGAAAATATTTGTCAACCATAGCCTTCAATCCAGTCTCATCCTCCCACTTGCTCAAATGCATCAGATGTTCTAAAGCTTCCATGTTGTTTTTGTGTTGTTATGTCAGCATAGAATGTCTTTTCCAACTTTCTCTTCCTATGAAAATGTCATTAATCACTCAAAGTGTCCTTTAGAAGCCAACTAGTCCATAAAGTCTTTCTCAGTCTCGTCAGTCAGAGTAATGATTTTCCTTTTCACTTACTGCCTTTAATTCTGTTATTATACCCTTATCTATTCAGCCTGAAATTATAGTTTATAATTTCAAGGCTCAAGGTCATAGTCCATGTTTTATAATTAAAGGTCATATGTCTGACACCCAAAATAAATTAACAGCTTTGCGAAAAGAGAGCACTTAATTTTCCCCACAGTAGAATTTAGCACTATGCCCAGCTTCTAACAAATGCTTGTTTACTTGAATGGTTGGTTAATTAATTAAGAGTGAATCAATAGAAGGTTAAAAATAAATTATTTAAAATTCTATTTTTGCTCAGACTCTTGGATTTAACATTAGATATTTTGTATTAAAATTGCTTTCTTCAAAATGGCCCTAGATATTCAATACTGTCAAAAACTAGATCAACATTTATCAAGCCCTTATTAGCTAGGGTACCACTGGCTAATACTGAGCATAAAAATAGAGGCTGGCTATGAAATTTTCTTCTATAGGGAAAAAGAGAGAAAGATTGATTGACTTCCAAATAATCAACGGATTTCCCATCTCCATGTTGTTACGTCCATAGTTTTAAATCCAGTAAGACACTAATGTAGTAATTAATTTAGTCGATTTTAGAGTGGTACACTTAAGCATAATAGTTATTTATCAAGATTGACTTTGCTTTATAAGTTTAAATGGTACTTAAATTAGTTCCAAATGCCTAACAAACCACCCCAAATCCTGTTGGCTTTAAAAAGTCAATAATTTATTTAGCTTATAATTGGCAATTTGAGCTGGGCTCACCTGAGTGGTTCTGGTTTAGCCTGGGCTTAGTTATGTGCCTGCAACTAGCAACCAGGTCAACTGATGGCTGATTGGATTAGGATCATCACCTGGGAAGATTCCTTTTTGATCCTGTGAAGACTCCAGCAAACCAGCCTAGGTTTATTCAGAGTGAGTCTCCTAAGACCTAGGGGCACAGCTGACATATCACCTCTGCTATATTCTACTGATCAAAGTCACAGACCCAGCTCAGGTCAAGAAAAAAAGGAGCAGACTCTACCTGGAATAGGACTGGATGAAGCACAAGCTGGAATCAAGATTGCCAGGAGAAGTACCAGTAACGTTGGATATGCAGATGACACCACACTTACAGCAGAAAGCGAAGAAGAACTAAAGAGCCTCTTGATGAAAGTGAAAGAAAAGAGTGAAAAAGTTGGCCTAAAACTTGACATTCAGAAAACTAAGATCATGGCATCTGGTCCCATCACTTCATGGCAAATAGATGGGGAAACAATGGAAACAGTGGCTGACTTTATGTTTTGGGGGCTCCCAAATCATTGCAGATGGTGATTGCAGCCATTAAATTAAAAGATGCTTGCTTCTTGAAAGAAAAGTTATGACCAACCTAGACAGCATATTAAAAACCAGAGACATTATTTTTCCAACAAAGGTCCGTCTAGTCAAGGCTATGGTTTTTCTAGTGGTCGTGTATGGATGTGAGAGTTGGACTATAAAGAAAGTTGAGCTCTGAAGAATTGATGCTTTTGAACTGTAGTGTTGGAGAAGACTCTTGAGAGTCTCTTGGATAGCAAGGAGATCCAACCAGTCCATCCTAAAGGAAATCAGTCCTGTATATTCATTGGAAGGACTGACGCTTAAGCTGAAAGTCCAATGCTTTGGCCACCTAATGCAAAGAATTGACTCATTGGAAAAGACCCTGATGCCAGGAAAGACTGAAGGTGGGAGGAGAAGGAGATGACAGAGGATGAGATGGTGGTTGGGTGGCATCACCGACTCCATGGACATGAGTTTGAGTAAACTCCAGGAGTTGGTGATGGACAGGGAAATCTGGCGTGCTGCAGTCCATGGAGTTGCAAAGAGTCGGACATGATATGTGACTGAACTGAACTGAAAGGTCATTGTAAATCAATCTACCACAAACAGTTAAAACTCCATGAATACGTACTGAACATTTAATATGAAACTGTCACTAACTTCAGGGAACTACAGTGTGAGGGGTAGCCAATTATCACGTAATAATGAGATGCTGCTTCTCTGCTTAGAACACTTTTTCTCCTTCCATTTTTGTAAGACTCCTTCAAGTTCTCAAATAAACATCAATTCCTCTGAAATTCTATGACAGGGGACAATCTTGCCCTAGTAGTCCACTTTGGTGATGTGACTATTTTCCATGTGACAAACTTTTTTCATCAGTGTCCGTATTGAATTATCACTTAGAGGGCATGGAGTGTTGCAAGATAGGTCATTCTACCATCACATATTAATTTTTAAGTGACAGAAAATGAAAGCATAATATCGTCTTCATTCTTTATGTCATACATTACATCATGAGAATTTTTGCATCTGTGCCACTTGTTAGCATTTCTGTAAGGGAACAGGTGGAAGGCATGGAGATTTTAAACAGCGGGGGCTGGAGGTTGGGACCAAGTAAAAACCAGCAACGATGACTTCCTGGTTTCTCGCTCTGAACACTGGGACCAGCCGGGCCTCTCAGTGAGTGGGGGTTTTAAAACATGTATAACTTGAGATAATAAAAAGAACTCTTTCAGGAAAAGCTAGCTTTTGGATTTGGGCACTGAAAATGAGCTAATGAATTTATGGACACATGCAGCTTATCACTGTCACCTCAGTCATTTACTGGTGATGAACGGGAGTCCCAGACCGTCTGTAGAGAATGTGATTAAAAACTATGGACTTTGTCAAAGTATCATGAAGTACATGACTTAAAAGCTTCACCAGCCCCTGTACTCTGGTGAATTTTGAATCCTATGTAGACTTCCCTGTTTAGGAAACAGACATGTTAACATTAACCAAGCTAGATTCCCTCCCAAGGAAAGGACACAAGTGACTGAAAAAATGTGAATGAATTAATATATTCAGCCTAGCAGTTTTATCATCTAATAATATAATTTTAAAATATTAAAATTGCATTTTTGGAAGTCAAATGTCCATGTGTTGAAGTGACACAGGAGAGAAGAAGGTACTACAAATCAGCTAATTATTCTCTTAACTGGAATAAGAATTCTAAGGATAAAGTCACTAGTATTTAACTGTACAAAAATTCAATAACTTATTTAATGTACTAAATACCTTCAATTAATTATTTTATAAATAAAATAATTACTTTTCACATTCAGGATTTGGATCCCCACCAAAGACAGCATTTTAATAATTCCAAGTTTGTATACCAAGACCAAAACAGCCTTGGAAGCACTGTAGCACATAATTTTCTTTTTCATGCAGAATCAGCAAATACCTGGTTACGTTCAAGCAGAATTCACATGAAGCAGATACCGATGATCAGGTCATTAGACAGGTAAGCCAGAGAATAAGAATGCGGTTTCCATGGTGCCAAAGACAGTGGAGAACAGTTCACTTCAGTGTCTTCTAAACCAGCTCACAGCTGACTCAATCAATGTGCTGGAAGGAGAACTTCCAGTTTTAAAATTATTGCTTTGTTCAACATATTTACAACGCTTTTCCTTTTCGGTATATAAACTAGCATGATGACATATCATGATGATTTAGTCAGGAACAAAGAATGTTCACATCCTTCCCTTGTGAACGTCTGTCTAAGAAATAATGAAAATACAGTCATTTCTGTTTGCACAGAGATTTCATATTCTGTTGAATGATCTATAAGAGAGTTACTATATTTATGCCTTTTTTCTTTTACCAAAGAAATCGCTCATCTATAATTACAGTTGTATAGTAAAGGATTCTTTCTTATTGAATTTTCTTTTTCGACAAAATTGATTTCTTTATTGACTCTGGAAGTGAAAACTAGTAGGTAGAATCTGGCATAAAAGGAATAGCTGGCCATATGCTTATATAATTCACTGTAATCTGAACTCAACTGGAATACTAATTGCCTTTGGCGTCTCACGCAGCTGTGAGGGCACATTTCCCAATGGAAAAGTCAATGGCTATTCCAAACAGGTATATAAATCTATGGCAAGAGTCACTTGAATCTTTAACTGAAGAAATTATGCAAAGGAAAACCAAACGAGAGATATGCACGATTAGCAACATTCTGACTTGAAGTGAATTAGCATATAGTACAAGGAAATGGATAATAGCAGCATCCGGTAGTCGTTTGCCATACGGCTTAGGGGTAAGGGCAACGAATGACTAGGGCTGGGACACTGGGAGAAAACAACCCAGGGCTTCCAAGTAACTCTGTTCATTTCTGGACACAGAGCGACTGCCAAGAGTTCTAACAAATGTGTATACTTGGTCACAAGAAGGGCTGATGTGGGGGCTGTGGCCGCCTCATTTATCTCTATGATCATGATGAGAAAAATAAAGGCTATTACCTGTGCACTATGGAATCTGGAGGGTCACTGTCATGTCCAAAGGATATATTCAGCCAGCTGAAGCTAATTCCTCTCCTAGTTTGAAGCGAGTTTGGGATGCCTGTCTATCTGGCACTCTCTGCTGTTTCCTGAGACTGGTGATGATAAGCCTATTTGTAATCACGGGAATTCTTTCCTGCATCTTGACAGGCAAGCTTTGAGTTATTTGAGGTGATGAGGGTAATGATTTACCAGTGACATTTTACTGTCTGTTAAAGGAAAAAAATGGCACCATTCTTACATGATGCAGACGTGAAAAAGGTGCAGCCAGCTAAAGACTGTGATAGAAGAGGCCTCACAATCAATTAAAAAGGAGGCCCTGACGCATTGTATTCCGACTGCATATTAGTCACAACTATGATATTTCTTTGTCTTTAAACTGTAATAGGCTCTTGTGTAATTCTGAGGCACTTCAACCTGCAACATCATATCTTTTTCTCATAATGATAGTTATTAGCAAATATTAAAAGGTTCATTCAGTGTTTTAACATGAAACTATAACATATGGATTTTGGCTCAGAAACTTTTCTCCCAGAAAAAAATAAAGTCGTTTTGGAGCAGGTATGCCACTGCTTCAATACAAAAGATTTTTCTTTAAAAATAAAAGAAAGGAAAAACTATAGAAAATTTCAGAGGAATGGCAAGTTAAGTGAAAGAAAAATGGGAGGAAATATGTTTTACAGGACCTAACAGCAAAACATCTTTTGTGTTTGTTGGGTTATATTGAGGGACATTCTATATCCACTAATAACTGTGCTTGTTCATTTAAACGGTGACTCTAAAAATGGGCAAGAATAAAACTCTGATTCTTTTTTGACTGAAAACATGAATAAATATCAATAAATACAGTCTCAGGGAGGATAATAAAGTCGTTTTGGAGCAGGTATGCCACTGCTTCAATACAAAAGATTTTTCTTTAAAAATAAAAGAAAGGAAAAACTATAGAAAATTTCAGAGGAATGGCAAGTTAAGTGAAAGAAAAATGGGAGGAAATATGTTTTACAGGACCTAACAGCAAAACATCTTTTGTGTTTGTTGGGTTATATTGAGGGACATTCTATATCCACTAATAACTGTGCTTGTTCATTTAAACGGTGACTCTAAAAATGGGCAAGAATAAAACTCTGATTCTTTTTTGACTGAAAACATGAATAAATATCAATAAATAGCAGTCTCAGGGAGGATCACTAATCAGAGAATTCATGCACTCTAAACCTACTCAAACTCATGTCCATCAAGTTGGCGATGCCATCCAACCATCTCATCCTCTGTCATCCCCTTCAAGGCAGGAGGAGAAGGGGGTGACAGAGGATGAGATGGTTGGATGGCATCACCTACTTGTTGGACGTGAGTTTGAGTAGGCTCCAGGAGTTGGTGATGGACAGGGAAACCTGGTGTGCTGCAGTCCATGGGGTCACAAAGAGTTTGACAAGACTGAATGAACTGAACTAAAATGGAGGCTCCTTGCCAAGGTTGGTTCTGGGGCCAAAGGAGCATTTGAAAACCAATGCAAAACCATACTCTCTCAAAAACACACTATTTAGAAGGTACAAGTGTACTAAGATCCAGTCATCTCCAAGAGCCATGATCTCTTATAGTACTAAAGAGTTGGACTTAAAGAAAGTTGAGCTCTGAAGAATTGATGCTTTTGAACTGTGGTGTTAGAGAAGACTCTTGAGAGTCCCTTGGACAACAAGGAGATCAAACCAGTCCATCTTAAAGGAAATCAGTCCTGAATATTCATTGGAAGGACTGATGCTGGAGCTAAAACTCCAATACTTTGGCCACCTGATGTGAAGAACTGACTCACTGGAAAAGACCCTGATGCTTGGAAAAATTGAAGGCAGGAGAAGGGGACAACAGAGGATGAGATGATTGGATGGCATCACTGACTCAATGGACATGAGTCTGAGCAAGCTCTGGGAGTTGGTGATGGACAGGGAGGCCTGGTGTGCTGCAGTTCATGGGTCACAAAGAGTTGGACACAACTGAGCGACCGAACTGAACTGAAGAAAAAGCTAGTACAAATAACATTTGTCTCTCAGAAGCTTAGAAATCATTGTGTCTACTTAAAGTCCCCTATATAGTTGAAGCAATGTCTAGGTACCACCCAGAGCAAGAAAATTAAATGCTGCATTTTTTACCTTTATTTCCTTTTTCAATTAGTTCTTTCCATGATCTAGAATCTCGGAATACAGGAGGATCACAGAGTGGAGCTTCCATGTCTCCATGTCCGTGTATGCTTTGATAGTTCAAGCCTTCCAATATTGTCAAAATATTAACGTTATCTTTTAAAGGGCCCATATTTTCCAGGCTTATATATTAGTGAAGTTGCAGTCAAATGGAAAAGAAGTAGGAAAAACAGAAATTACTTTTTAAAAAGTAAGTTGTTGAGGCCATAAATGAAGAACCAGCTGCAAGGATGTTCTGCGGTAGCAGGAGCACTTCAGGCCATTTTACCTCAAACAGGAAACATCGAGTGACTAGCAAAGTAAATTCAGATGCAAAAGGTTCTTATGTTTCTGCCCAGTCTATGTCTATAGCAGTTCATTTCAAATACTAAGTCTCATTTGGCCTCTGTATTTTAGATTTATACCACTTTATTAATATTCCTTCATATTGCTGTTCATCTAGGCCAAAAGAGCAAGTGAAAAGGAGGAAACAGAGAGGGAAGAAATAGAAAGGGTTGTATCAATGGCATATATCCAGTTCTAAATGCTATCATTTCTTTTAGAGGGCTTTGGTCCAAACAAATGAGATTATAAGAGACACCTGGTCCACTCAGACACCCAGCGATTCCACTGATAACCCCCCAAACTGGCTATAGACTCTGAAAAAAAATGGCTGAAAAAAGCCTCACATGGATCCCAGTGTATTCCAGTCACGACTCACTTAATGGTTTCCCAGGATGAAAAAGGCATAGATTTGGAGCTGTGCAACTCTGTCCTAGAGATCAACCAAATGTTTTAGAAAAGAAAAATCACCACATTTGAAAAGTAACTACATTATCATAACTTAAGAATTTGGAAAACAGTTATCGGACAAAATTGGTTAGGTCTAAGTATTTTAGCATAGGTGTCTCCATTCTTGAACCAAATGTGGCAAACAGTGTAACTTCATTTGAATGTTGAGCTTGCCAATTAAAACTGTCCGTTTATATCCCCAGATGTCGCACTTCTAAATTCACAGTAAGCCCGCTTTCTGCTTTTGCTTTGACGTTTGCCAGGATGAACCTGTAAGGGTTCTTTTGGGAATCCGGCTGGCTCCATATGCCCTGAGGCTTAAACAAGCCAACTCTTAAGCTCAGCAAATGAGCAGACAGTGACATGTCATTGGCAGGAACAACAGTCTGGTGTCAGATATGGGAAAATGGTCCTGAATTTTGCCTTCACCTGGGGAAAGAAGCATGAGGAAAAGGGTCCACAGAGAGTATTCTATGGCTCAAACTGAAATCTCTAAGTTAAAACCATCTTGACCCTCTATCTTTTCCCCTGTTGAATTCCTCTGATGGTACCGCCCTTTATCAGCTTAGAGGGGGAATGCAGTATGCAATAGCATATATATTGAGGCCATGGAGAAGTGGAGACCAGAATCCACAGTTCCATCAAACTTTTTAGTCAATTTTTAATTTAGTCTTTGAACAGCAGAGCACTTTTCATCACTTTGGGATTTTCAGCATTGCCCTCAGCCTTCTTTCAGAGTACCTCTAGAGCCTTCTTGACTGCTTCTTCTATTTTTTTAACTCCAACAAAGTATTTCCCTTCCCTCTCAAGCAATAAAGTCTTTTTTCCTTTTCCATTGAAAAGCTTTTTCTCAGTCTTTATAATCACAATGAGAACACTTCCTCCAGTGCTTACTTTAATTCTATTTCTCCATCTTCTTATCATGATACAATAGCTGCACTAACCTTTAGAATAAAAACAGTTCAGAACAAGCCCATCTCTTTTGATGGGAAACTTTCTTTCAGGTCAATATGATCTAGAGGCCTTGAAGTAAGGAATAAGCACCTTGAAAATCAGGACTTTCATTTGATCAGATGCAAAGCTCCTTGCCTGTTTAAGGTTTCTGATAATTGGTCTCAAATACCAACCCTCAGAGCTTATATAAGCAGTCAGTTCTGCAGATTCCCGGCGAGGTTGAGAACCTAATTTAGGAATTTTGTCCAACCACAGTAGACACGGTGGAGAAAACATTCCCATCAAATAGGAGGAACATTTTAGAGCTACTTTTCACAAATAAGGTTAAGACACTACCGTTTTAATTTTCAAAAGCAGTCTTCCTTCTCCTTCTTACCACCCAAATATACATACATATATATCACTTGAGACAGTTATTCAATAGAGCAGTGAGGATTTGTTGTCTTTTTTCCAGTTGATGGTTTCATGGATTAACTGCCTGTCCCAAATGTCTTGTTGAAAAGGTTAATATAACCTGCTCTATCATCATGTCTGCACATGGGGTTTTTGTACCTGTTTCACTCCATATCTAAGAAAGAAATCACACTATTTATTTCTATAATTCAATAACTACAAATATATAGGCTACTCTTTCTTCCTGCCAAGAGACAATTTTGAGCAATTTCTAAGATTTAGTCCCATACACTACATGAAACTAAATGATACTGTATATCTCAGTCAAGGGACAGTAAGAATCTAAAAGTCTATACCATGAGATGTTACAGAAATGGAGTCTAAAGTTAACTATAAACTCAAATGACTTCAATGAATTTTGCATTGGGATCTGTGATTTGATGACTGAAGAATCATTAAAAATGATATTGTAAATCAAGAATAAATTAAAGGAATTTTACTGTTGTAATATAAGTCATATTTCTTTAAGTAAACACATTGAAGATTCATCAAAATATTTTTGTTTCACTTCATTGACTGCCCCTGGAAGTTAGCAGAAATTAATGGTAATAACAGGAGATATACATGGTATATATTTTTTAACATTTTTAAAAATTGTACAGATTTAAGGTGTGTGGTTGTGTGATAACTTGAGAAATGAATTTTTCAAAATAATCTTTGTATTTAATTTGTGCTGTAGTAAAAGTTTTATAATGAAAAAGAGCAAATTCCTTCCCACCCATCTTCACTACCAGTCCCCACTCTGCCAGGTTCTTTCAGCTGTTTCTTCCATTATTTACCTCCAGTTTTGTTTTTTTTTTAATGTGCAAATATTGCTATTTTTTAACTTCTCAATTTTAGGTGCTATTCATCAGCTTCCTTATCTCTAATACATTACTATCATGCCATGTTCCACACACCCATCTACCATTACATTCTCAATTCATAAGTATTGTATGTATGTGTTAATATAGTAATCAAAAGTCATATGTTAGTATTTAATATACAACTTAATATTTTGACATAAATGTTAACACATATTAAACAAAAGCTACTGTTTACATTATTATGTCTCAGTTCAGTTCAGTTCAGTCTCTCAGTTGTGTCCAACTCTTTGTGACCCCATGAATCACAGCATATCGGGCCTCTCTGTCCATCACCAACTCTCGGAGTTCACTCAAACTCACGTCCATCAAGTCGGTGATACTATCCAGCCATCTCATCCTCTGTCGTCCCCTTCTCCTCCTGCCCCCAATCCCTCCCAGCATCAGGGTCTTTTCCAGTGAGTCAACTCTTTGCATGAGGTGGCCAAAGTACTGGAGTTTCAGCTTTAGCATCAGTCCTTCCAATGACCTAGGACCGATCTCCTTTAGGATGGACTAGTTGGATCTCTTTGCAGTCCAAGGGACTCTCAAGAGTCTTCTCCAACACCACAGTTCAAAAGCATCAATTCTTCGATGCTCAGCCTTCTTCACAGT
>SJYC01096643.1:0-20236 GCA_006408675.1 Madoqua kirkii
AAAAAAAAAAAAAAAAACCCTTCAGAGATAGAAAGAAACAGCCTGTAATCGATTTCAGGCTCCGCAGTGAAAAGCGCTGGCTAGCAGGCTCCCTTCTTCTAACAAGCCAGCGCCAGCATGAAGCCAGGGAGCTGCCACCTTCAGCCTTCCAATTCATCCTGTTTTCCCCTAGAAAGTTTTTGAGTCTAACCAGGTGAATATTTTATTAAACTTCCCAAAGAGGATAACCTTTTATCAGTTTGCTGAGGACCTCCCTGGAGGCTCAGATGGTAAATCATCTGCCTACAATGCAGGAGACCCAGGTTCGATCCCTGGGTTGGGAAGAGCTCCTGGAGAAGGAAACGGCAACCCACTCCAGCATTCTTGCCTGGAAAATCCCACTGATGGAAGAGCCTGGTGGGCTACAGTCCGTGGGGTTGCAAAGAGTCAGTCACGACTGAGCGACTTCACTTTCGCTTCCACTTCACCAGCTGGGAACGCTGAAGTTACTAATTTATAGATCAGCTGTACTGTGCCAAATGCATTTCTCATTTCCTTGACTGGGGGTGTGTCACAGATGCATAAGTAGTGAAAGCTGCTAAGGTCACAAGAGAATATTTTAAGAAATAGTCATTTTATTAGTTTTATAATTACAGGATCCAAATGCCCTCTTCTGCTAGTGTGGGCAGGAGAAACTTGCCTTGCATCCAGATTGGACACTGGGCTCCACCAGGCTCCTCTGCCCTCAAATGCAAAGCTCGTCTAGGCTTCAGCCTCAGTCATTGGAGGTGGAACCCTGACAACACAAAACCAGAACTGACAGAAGAGGGCGGGGCTTCGAACAGTCTCCTGCTCCTTGGAAAGTGGTGGAAAGGCCGGCACTGGCCCTTCTATCCTCCATCTAAAGCAGTCATTGTCAAGGAACTCAGCGGAGCAAGCAAGTGACCCGAAGAGTAGAGCTCAAGCCATTCACCACTGCGGAGTCCACTAGCTGGCTCTTTGTGGCTTTGTGATCAGTTACCACAGCCACGTAGACCATATATTTCCTTATGATCTATCAATATATCAATCTCATCTCCTACATGAAGGCTTCCAGAAATTCAACATCATGTTAATATGTCATCTTGGATAATTTCTTATTTTCCATGGATTTCTCATTTCCCAAAATTAAGCTCCTGGAGAATAGAGTACTTAGAAGCTAATCCTACTGTTTCCAGGCAAGATATAATCTTCCCGCAATAGAAGCTCCAGTACTTATACTCAGAGGTCCACTGAAAACTGATGATTCATTTTTATGAATTAGGACCATGCTGAATCTATGAGAAAGGTTATTTTATAAAAGCAAAGGGATTTCGTAGAAAAATAAATGAGCAGTGAAAATGAGTTTGCATGGCAAAACAATGAGTCTGTTTCACCTGCTCAGTTTTCTCTAGGCAAGAATACCAGAGTGGATTACCATCATTTCTCTAGATGATCTTCCTGACCCAAGGATTGAACCTGGGTCTTCCACTTTGCAGGTAGATTCTTTATCATCTGAGCCACCAGGGAAGCCCAATTCATCAGTTTAAAAAATGTCAAATGTAGTACAATATGGTTCTAAGATTTCAAAACAAAAACAAAATGGTCTTCAGGGAATCATTTTCCTTTGGCATCTGGGAGGAAGAAATAATTTTGAGATCCAGTTTCTAGTTGTTAATTTGTTTTGTGATTTTGTATAAATCCTTCAACCTTTTAGTATTTATATGTTCCATTACTGGAATTAAAATGGCTGACTGAAATAATTTTACTCTCCTGGACAGCTGTAAACTCTCAAGCAAGGATTCCTAACCTCACTCAAGTTTAGGGACTTGTACATTGTGGCACCTGAACAGTTGCTGTTGAGTCGCTAAGTCGTGTCTGACTCTTTGAAGCCCCATGGACTGCAGCATGCCAGGCTCCCCTGCCCTTCACGACTGCCCCGAGCTTGCTCAGCTTCGTACCCACTGAGCTGGTGAAGCCATCCAACCATCTCATCCTCTGCTGCCCTCTTCTCCTTTGGCCTTTAGCCTTTTCCTGTGAGTTGGCTCTTAGCATTAGGTGGCCAAAGTACTGGAGCTTCATCTCCAGCATCAGTCCTTCTAATGACTATTCAAGGTTGGCTGGTAACTAGGGCATTTCATGGGACACAGGACTCAGAACTTTGGCCAGAGTTCTTCCCTATACTTCCTGTCTTTCTGGGCATTGTCACTCAAGCGATTGCCCATGGAGGCAATGAGATGCTCTTAATTAGCTTCCATAGTTGGTAAAGAACCTGCCTGCTCAGTGCAGGAGACCCAAGAGACCCAGGTTCACTCCCTCGGTCAGGAAGATCCCCTGGAGAAGGGAATGGCAACCCACTCCAGTGTTCTTGCCTAGAAAATCCCATGGACAGAGGAGCGTGGTTGGCTACAGTTCATGGGCTCACAGAGAGTCAGACATGACTAAGCATGCAGGCATGCACCCTAAGAACTACATGGAAACTATGAAAGCTTTCCTTCTTTTTCAGTGGCCTGATTTGCCTTCCTCCTGTCCCAACTATGTCTGCAGAGGAAGCACTTTAATATTTAAATTGTGTCTTCCAGATAAAGCCTAAAACATACCTTTTTCCTGAATTTAGAAGCACAAACAAATGATGAAAAAATGCCAGGAAATAATGACGCTCTCAAAAGCAATGGTGAACCATACAAAATAGAGGCATCATTTACTAGCCCCAGAAGACCAATAACTCTGTTTCAAATAATTTTCCAGAGAGATCCGATACCCTCGTTCTTTGCCTTTTTTCCAGTCTTGGGGAAGTTCCTCTGACATTAGGTGGTGCCGCAAGATGCCACGGGGCTTCCCCGGCAGCTCAGACACAGGAGAATCCACCTGCAATGCAGGAGACCTAGATTTGATCCCTGGGTTGGGAAGATCCCCTGGAGAAGGAAATGACAACCCACTCCAGTACTCTTGCCTAGAAAATTCCATGGACAGAGGAGCCTGGTAGGCTACAGTCCATGGGGTTGCAGAGTCGGACACGACTAAGTGACCTTCAATTCACCCTCACAGGATTCCACAATTGGGTGATAATTGCCTGTGTCAAACAGAAAGCTCTTCAACCATGACTTGGAACTGAGAACTTGGGACAGGGGTAGTCTTTCCTTAGAGACAATCAAGCAACTTTAGAGAAGACATGCTGTGCCGTCAATCCCTAAATTTGAAGTGAAACAGCAAGAAGCATTTTATTATGCCTGTTCACTTTTAAACCCCTGAAGGGAGATTAGCTGCCAAGAAAATACACATCAAAAAATGAAAACTTTACTATCCAGCATGCAATTGTTATAGGGGACAAGTTCTTAAAGTTTCCTTATGACATAAAGTATCTTTGAAGCTGCCTCTGGTTGGCATCAGGTAGCTCTTGGCATGAAAAGCCAAACAGTATTTGCAGGGCAGTCCTAGACCGGCCTGAAAGAAACAAGCACGTTCTATTGGGGAAAACAAAGGTTTGATAAGTAAGAATGTTGGCTTCATACTGTTGACAGCCTCAAGCTGCATCTATTTATAAAAGAGAGGCTATTTCAGAGCAAGTCAGACAGGTGCCAGTTGCAAGGAAGAAGGGTGAAGGGAAAACCTTCGTGGCTCTGAGCATCGGCCATGATCACACATAAAACCTCACTCCGGAGTCTGCTGGGAGCTGTCTGGTCCTTGGGACTGCTCAGTTCTGTGAAGGAGTGTCTGCAGTCATGCCCACATGTTGTACCTGTTTTTGCGATGCCTGTCACTGCAGACCCAGGCAACCAAGGGCTGCATGACCGATCCGATCAGCAGGTCAGTGGAGAAGATGCGTGTGACATGTGACCGTTTAACTCCAGGAAGAGGCACGCATTCTCAGATGCTCGCTTGTCCTTTTCCAGGAGGAGTCTGGCAGACGGGGAGCTGGCTCACCCCCTCAACCCACCCCTCCCACCACACCACCCCCCGCCCCCGTCACAGCGCTGCCAGTGTGCCCTGCCTGCCAACGATGCCCGCCGCAGGCCCGTCACCCAAATCCAGTCCTGCAGCCACGACGACCGAGCGCGGTCCCCCGCGGAGCCGGCACGTCTGGGGCTAAGCGGACCGATTCCTACAGGCTTGGCTGCCTTCTGCACAGCAAGGGCCTTTTGTAATTTACTGAGATGAATATTGACCTTATTTTCTCGGCCCTGACGTGTGAGAGTATGCTCTTCTGGAGGATTTGGGGGAGGGGGTGGGGGCAGCCAGCACACTGTCAAGCGCCAGAGCGGAACAGCCGGCCAGCTCGCTTCTCTCTGTCTGCGCATCACCATCGATGCTGGGACGGTATTTTCAAGCCTTCCGCTTATATCAGACGTGAGCAATACAAAACGGAATATTTTGGTGTCATTTATCACCCTTTAGACACAAAAGCCAAGTAATGATTTTATTTTTCTGAAAGCGTTTGCTAGCCAGGTTTTTCAAAACAACAAATGTCCCTGATTCCAAAATAACTCTCCAGAATCAGAAATCCACAGACATTTGCAATGAAACAACACAGCAATTCTTTTCTTAGACAAAGACACTCTTTGTAAGGATGCGTTTTGAATGGGCATCACCTCCCACTTGTAAACAGTCCTCCTTTTAAGAATCACAACAGAGCCTGCCATTGTCTTAGTGGGTATATCACCCTTTCTTAATCCATTGAAAAACAAGCAACAAAACAGCTTTTAAAAGGAGTTATTTCCCTTATGATTCTCCATTCTTTCACTACATGATGCCACAGTTTATAGTCCACAGGTAGTGTGGAAATCCAATCCCTTTTCACTCTGTATTCTTACACATTCAAAGTGATAATTATTTATATTTTAATGGCAATTATTTTAGTACATAGCAAATTTTCAATGTCTCTATTTTTATAACTCTTTTGGACTAGGATATGAAAGAAAGACACATATCAAATTTATAGTTGATATTATAATAGGATGAATAGTTGCAACTGTATGAGTCTTAGGGATAATAAACTTGGAAGGGACCACTGAGTTTAGCTCCTACCCAATTCCTTCATTTCTCTCATGAAACACACACACACAAATTAAATAAACTGGCCAAAAGTCACACAGCCTTCTGAATTTAGAGCCTTTTGTCTGAACGTCTGCAAATATTTCCTTTTGTGTATACTGCTGTCACCTGAAACTCACCATTCGAAAACTACCTGTTACTGACATTTATTTTTTGGAAATATATCTTCTCCTCCCAAATATATTAAAGGAAGAATACATTATACCTTTCTGGATCCCTATATCAACAAGCAAGCCCAGTGCCTTGGGCTTTCTATGTGATTAATAACCATCTGGGTTGACAAATATCAAGTATGGTGATTGTTATGGTAGAGCTGTGACCCCCCCCAGAAAGAGATTTTAGAGTCCTCAATTCCAAGACCTCAAATGTGACCCTACTGGGAGACAGAGTTGTTGCAAATGTAATTAGTTTAGGTGAGGTCATACAAAATAGGGCGGACTCTTAATCTAATGTGGTGGATGCCCTTCTAGAAGAGAGAGACACACAAGGTAAAGAACAGCAGGGCCAGCTGAGGCAGACGCTAGAGTCAGGCGTCTACAAGCCACGGCATGCCAAGGGTTGGCAGGAAACACCAGGAACTAGATGAGATGAGAAAAAGCCCTCCTCTTTATGGTTCAGAGGAAGCAGGACCCTTGATTTTGGATTTCTAGGTCTGTCTAGTCAAAGCTATGATTTTTCCACTAGTCCTGTATGGATGTGAGTTGGCCTATACAGAAAGCTGAGTGCCGAAGAAATGATGCTTTTGAACTGTGGTGTTGGAGAAGACTCTCAAGGGTCCATTTGGCTGCCAGGAGATCCAACCAGTCCATCCTAGAGGAAATCAACCCTGAATATTCATTGGAAGGACTGATGCTAAAGCTGAAACTCCAATACTTTGGCCACCTGACGTGAAGAACTGACTAACTGGGAAAGATCCTAAACCTGGGGAAGATTGAAGGCAGAAAGAGAAGGGGACGAAAGAGGATGAGATGGTTGAATGGCATCACCGATTCAATGGACATGAATTTGAGTAAATTCCGGGAGTTGGTGATTGACAGGGAGGCCTGGCGTGTAGCAGGCCATAGGGTCACAAAGAGTCAGACATAAGTGAGCGACTGGACTGAACTGAGCCTCCAGAACCATGTGATAATAAAATTCTGTTGTTTTAAGCTACCTGCTTTGTGGTATTGTGTACGAGGGCCCTAGGAAATTAATGCGTGATTAAAAGGACTCAGGCTATCTGAAGACAAGTTTAGCTCTACCAGTTAGTTATCTCAGCTTTGGGAACTTAACGAAATTCTCTTGTGTCTCAGTTTTCTTATCCTTAAAATGAGGATAATATTACTTTTTTCATATGAATTTTCTAAGAGTTACATTTGAAGTGTGTATATTACAATTTTTACACAAAGCCTACCACCCAGTATATGCTTAAAATAATATCCTTTTTGCCCATTACATTATTAAATGAGTCTTTTATTTACAGTAACGAGTATAATCATTCAACAAATATTTATTGAATATCTTCTCAGGTTAAGCACTACTTCAAGCATTTGAGATACAGAAGTAAACAAAAGAAAAAGACACTTCTTCCCAGAGCTTACCTAAGGAAAATAAGCCTATTTTTTCCTCTTAATAAGGGGATGAATAAACTAAAACTGTCACTGCATTTTGTTCTAAACTCTGCTTCAAGGAATTATTATGATAAGAAAGAAATGAGTGAATTTACCTACTAAACCACAGTGGATTCTTTTCAGCATATCAAAATACTTGGAGCTATTATTATATATAATAGTTTGTTTGCTATAGTATAAAGCAAAACTAATATTATCTTTCCATTTAAAATGTGAATGGAAGAAAAGCAATTTTTATTAATTTTCTTAACTGCAGCTCCACATTTTAATGAGATGCTACAAGAAACTAATTAAATGTGGCACGTACAAAAATATTAAAAGTTTCAACTGTTGTACGTAAAAATACTTTCAAGTACATCTTCACCATTGAAAGGGAAGGAATGTTATCCTCAATGAGTTTTTCAACTGTAGAAAGAAAACCTCTCATGTAGTTATGATCAGTTTTATCATTTTCTAAAATTTACTTATTGGCACTAGGGTAAGGAGAAAATTTTAAGTATGTGCTGTTGAAAATGCAAAGCATTGTAAGTAACAAAACAACAGCAAAAAAATTTCTTAAGCTTTAGGATACTGTTAAAGAATGGAGACATCAATACACATTTTTATCTCAGACAAGGAAGGAATTACTCTATAGATATTTGATATGGCCTCCCACCACAACCAAGAGCAGCCCCCTTTTGCCACAACTACAGAAAGACCATGTGCCACAAGGAAGACGCAGGGCAAGCAGAAATAAATGAAATAAACATAACTCATCCAGACTGAGACTGCCACAAGGGTAAAATGCACACCACACTGTGAAGATTTGGTATGAAAGAAGCCTACAATACTGCAATATTTAAAATGGAAAAACAATGAGGACCTCCTGTCAGCACAGGGAACTCTGCTCAGACTAGATGGGAGGGGGTTTGGGAGGAGAACAGATACATATAAGTATCACTGAGTCCCTTCACTGTTCGCCTACAACTGTCACGATACCGTTAATTCGGTCTCAGTTCAGTTCAGCTGCTCAGCCATGTGCCACTCTTTGTGACCCACTGGACTGCAGCACGCCAAGCCTCCCTGTCCATCACCAACTCCCAGAGCTTGCTCAGACTCATGTCCATTGAGTTGATAATGCCATCCAACCATCTTACCCTCTTTCTTCCCCTTCTCCTCCTGCCTTGAATCTTTCCCGCATCAGGGTCTTTTCCAATGAGTTAGCTCTGCTCCAATGCAAAATAAAATGCGCAATAAACAGATTTTTTAATATCATATATGAAACAAATAGCCAGTCCAGGTTCGATGCGTGATACTGGATGCTTGGGAACGGTGCACTGAGACGACCCAGAGGGATGGTGCAGGGAGGGAGGGGGGAGGGGGGTTCAGGATGGGGAACACGTGTATATCTGTGGTGGATTCATGCTGATGTATGGCGAAACCAATACAATATTGTAATTAACCTCCAACTAAAATAAATAAATATATATTTTAAAAAAATAATGAAATGTAAAATGCATCAATTTACATTTCATATTGATTACAATTTGTAATGATAACATTTTGGTTATATTGAGCTAAATAAAATGTTTTGTAAAAATTAAATTTGCCTGTGTCTTTTTACCTGTTTTCACTCCAATCCCAAAGAAGGGCAATGCCAAAGAATGTGAATCACATGCATTTCACATGCTATCAAAGTAATGCTCAAAATTCTCCAAGCCAGGCTTCAACTATATGTGAACCGAGAACTCCCAGATGTTCAAGCTGGATTTAGAAAAGGCAGAAGAATCAGAGATCAAATTGCCAACATCCGTTGGATCAAAGAAAAAGCAAGAGAATTCCAGAAGAATAACTGCTTCTGCTTCTTTGACTACATTAAAGCCTTTGACTGTGTGCTTAACAACAAAGTGTGGAAAATTCTTTAAGAGATGGGAATACCAGACCACCTGACCTGCCTCCTGAGAAACTTGTGTGCAGGTTAAGAGGCAACAGTTAGAACAGTACATGGGAAAATGGAATGTTCCAAATTAGGAAAAGAGTACGCCAAGGCTGTATATTGTCACTCTGCTTATTTAGCTTATATGGAGTATGTCATGAGAAACGCTAGGCTGGAAGAAGCACAAGCTGGAATCAAGATTGCTTGGAGAGATATCAATAACCTCAGATATGCAGATGATACCACCCTTATGGCAGAAAGTGAAGAGGAACTAAAGAGCCTCTTGATGAAAGGGAAAGACGAGAGTGAAAAAGCTGACTTAGTAAGTGGCACATAACAACAACAAAAACAAAAAAAAGGTGACTTAAACCTCAGCATTCAGAAAACTAAGATCATGGCATTTGGTCCCATCACTTCATGGCAAATAGGTGGGGAAACATTGGACACCATGACAGACTTTATTTTGGGGGGCTCCAAAATCACTGCAGATGGTGACTGCAGCCATGAAATTAAAAGACACTTACTCCTTGGAAGAAAAGCTATGACAAACCTAGACAGCATATTAAAAAGCAGAGACACTGCTTTGCCGACAAAGGCCCATGTAGTCAAAGCTATAGTTTGAAAGTCCCTTGGACAGCAAGTAGATCCAACCAGTCAGTCCTAAAGGAAATCACTCCTGAATATTCATTGGAAGGACTGATGCTGATGCTGAAACTCCAATACTTTGGCCATCTGATGTGAAGAACTGACTCATTTGAAAAGACCCTCATGCTGGGAAAGATTGAAGGCAAGGAGGAGAAGGGGACGACAGAGGAGATGGTTGGATGCCATCACCAACGTGAAGGACATGATTTTGAGCAAGT
Source organism: Madoqua kirkii (assembly GCA_006408675.1). NCBI lineage: Eukaryota > Metazoa > Chordata > Mammalia > Artiodactyla > Bovidae > Madoqua > Madoqua kirkii. Next base: position 9,438 of record SJYC01096643.1, read on the forward strand.
GTTGGAAGATGGTGAAGGACAGGGAAGCCTGGAATGCCACAGGCTGTGGGATTGCAAAGAGTCAGACACGACTGAGTGACTGAACAGCAACTAGGAAACGTCAACGTCCGTACGTGGTTCGTATCTGTAGCTAGTGTTAGATTTCTACTGGACAGTGATGCTCATGTGATAGAGTCACAGTTGTTGGAATTGTTGGGAGGAGCAAGGACTTGTAGAGAAGATCAGAAATCAAGTGGTTACTTAATCTGTACCATTAGCTGATTGATCTGTTCTTTCCTGTGTTATCAGCTTTATTCAGTCTATAAACTAGCTATGGACTGACTTCCTCCACACCATAGGAAACATAGCAACACATTTCTATTTAGACATTTTGTTAAACCTTTCAGCACTGAGTAACTAACATGTCTTCACTAGCCCCACCTTCAGAAACTCAGGAAACAGCTCTGATTGGTCTGGGTTAACACAGGCGCTGCATATGACCAATCAATTGCAGCCAAGTGGGTGTAATCTGTAGGAAAATACAGCTCCCTGCACTAACTGCAGGTGTGGAGTGAGGGAGGGGAGGTCCTCATAGGAGGGATGGTGATGCTCCTAGAGGAAGGAAAGGTAAAAGGCAAGCATTTAACAGAGCATCATTACAGTACCAGTGTGCTGCAAATATTGCAGAGAACTCATTTCATTGTGTTTCTGTTTATAAAGGTTACATTTTGGGGCTTTGACCCAATATCCCTTCCTTTGCTGAACAAAACTGCTCTATTTGGAATATTATCCTTGGCCAAGCTGTTCTACTGAGGACATCAGTCATGGTTAACACCTCCCTCCCACCCAGTGGAGAGTGGGAAAGTGCGTATGACCCACACCTAGTCAGCAGTGCCACATTCCCTGGGAGCAAGGATAGTTCCAAAGGTGAGCTCATGACTAAAGGAAGACCAAGCACATGTCTTCTAGAATTTAACTACAAAGCTAGAAGTTAAAACTTGTCTCTTTCCGCTGTGATGGATAAAGAATCTGAGACTGTTAAGACATATTTTGACTGGGTACACAAGGAGGGACATTTTTAATCTGACAAAACAAAGACAATACTGAGAAGAAAGTGAGGTTGATCAGTTCAGATCAGTCACTGTCATGTCTGACTCTTTGTGACCCCATGAATCACAGCATGCCCGGCCTCCCTATCCATCACCATCTCTCAGAGTTCACTCAGACTCACATCCATCAAGTCCATGATGCCATCCAGTCATCTCATCCTCTGTCGTCCCCTTCTCCTCCTGCCCCCAATCCCTCCCAGCATCAGAGTCTTTTCCAACGAGTCCACTCTTCACATGAGGTGGCCAAAGTGCTGGAGTTTCAGCTTCAGCATCATTCCTTCCAAAGAAATCCCAGGGTTGATCTCCTTCAGAATGGACTGGTTGGATCTCCTTGCAGTCCAAGGGACTCTCAAGAGTCTTCATCTATTCTTCAGCACTCAGCCCTCTTCACAGTCCAACTCTCACATTCATACATGACCACAGGAAAAACCATAGCCTTGACTAGACAGACCTTAGTCGGCAAAGTAATGTCTCTGCTTTTGAGTATACTATTTAGGTTGGTCATAACTTTTCTTCCAAAAAGTAAGCGTCTTTTAATTTCATGGCTGCAGTCACCATTTGCAGTGATTTTGGAGCCCCCCCAAAATAAAGTCTGACACTGTTTCCACTGTTTCCCCATCTATTTCCCATGAAGTGATGGGACCCAATGCCATGATCTTCATTTTCTGAATGTTGAGCTTTAAGCCAACTTTTTCACTCTCCTCTTTCACTTTCATCAAGAGGCTTTTTAGTTCCTCTTCACTTTCTGCCATAAGGGTGGTGGCATCTGCAGACCTGAGGTTATTGATATTTCTCCTGGCAATCTTGATTTCAGCTTGTGTTTCTTCCAGTTCAGCGTTTCTCATGATGTACTGTGCATATAAGTTAAATAAGCAGGGTGACAATATACAGCCTTGATGTACTCCTTTTCCTATTTGGAACCAGTCTGTTGTTCCATGTCCAGTTCTAACTGTTGCTTCCGGGCCTGCATACAGATTTCTCAAGGGGCAGGTTAGGTGGTTTGGTATTCCCATCTCTTTCAGAATTTTCAACAGTTTATTGTGATCCACACAGTCAAAGGCTTCAGCATAGTCAATAAAGCAGAAATAGATGTTTTTCTGGAACTCTCTTGCTTTTTCCATGATCCAGCAGATGCTGGCAATTTGATCTTTGGTTCCTCTGCCTTTTCTAAAACCAGCTTGAACATCAGGAAGTTCACGGTTCACGTATTGCTGAAGCCTGGCTTGGAGAATTTTGAGCATTACTTTACTAGCATGTGGGATGAGTGCAATTGTATGGTAGTTTGAGCATTCTTTGGCATTGCCTTTCTTTGGAATTGGAATGAAAACTGACCTTTTCCAGCCCTGTGGCCACTGCTGAGTGTTCCAAATTTGCTCGCATATTGAGTGCAGCACTTTCACAGCATCATCTTTTAGGATTTGAAACAGCTCAACTGGAATTCCATCTCCTCCACTAGCTTTGTTCACAGTGATGCTTTCTAAGGCCCACTTGACTTCACATTCCAAGATGTCTGGCTCTAGATTAGTGATCACATCATCATGATTATCTGGGTCATGAAGATCTTTTTTGTACAGTTCTTCCGTGTAAGAGAGAAAAAAGAACACAGAAAAGAAGCTGTGGCACATCAGGGGCTGGCCATGCCTGAAATCTCAGCAGCCTTGGGCTTCCCAGTTCCGTGAACCAGTACATTCCCTTCTTGGAGTCTAGATTAGATCGTTCGCATCAGGAAGGGTCTATTCTAATTATCTTAAAGGTCAAGTCAATTAAACCTTTGACTTTCGATCTCAGTGTCTGTGCTAAGCTATTCTGAAAATGACAGAAAGCTTAAAATAAAGCGGGAGTCATGAAATAGAGACAAGTTCTATACACAGAAAGCAAACGTGAGTGTGTTGCTTTCCTTGAGATGAGTTGCATGTAATTCAGCATGCCTCATTTATGGCACGCTCATGTATCTGTTTCAGCATTTTAAAACCTGATGACATTTATTTATTTGTCTGTCTTCACAACTGGACTTTCAGCCTCAGGGCAGATTACTTTATCTTTGTATGATGGCCGCCCAGCACAGTGCTAGGCAGTGAATGCTTAGAGGAGAGTAGAAAAGAATTAAAAGAGAGAGAGAAAAGATATCACACAGCTTACACAAAATTATTTGAAATATGCTTCACAGATAGAAGACAATTTTTTTTTAATCTCTTGGCTTAACTACTGGTTTATACCATCATTTACCAAAGGAAGGATGGTCAGCTCCTAATGAAAGCTAAGGTAATGATTATGACATATCATGTAACATTTTCTGTGTGCTTTCTGTATCCCAAGTCATCTGTTACTTGCTTGTATCTTTTCCACTTAGAATACAAGTAAGAAGATGAAAATACTTCAGAAACTTTATGCTATAGCACTTTATATAGTAACTTATCTAGTAGTTAGCAGAATTTTTCCACATATATATATCTTCTTCTTTGCAATTCTTTGTAATCCAATGAGAAATATTATTTTTCATTGTATTTCCAATGGGTAAATATTAAAAATCTCACACTTCCTATGAAAAAAAAGTTTCAAAAAGTTAACACACTTTCTGAAGTAATGATACTAGTAAATCAGAAAAAGAATTCAGGTCTCATGATTCATGCCAGTGCTTGTTGCACTATGGAAGCAGCGAATGATATAATATCATTACAAATTAACATAAGAGTCAGACATTAAGGGCATCTGTGAATCATACAGGTAATGAGTTCATTGGGGTCCCTTACTTCTCATTTCGTAGGCATTTTAAAGTTTAATTTTTGCATAAATGTTCTCCTCCTCCAACTCCCTCTTGTTACTCTTTTCTCTTAATAAATCCACTTACTGGAATGAAACCAAGGGTTATAATTGTAAATACTGGAAGGTTTTGCTTGCAAATAGGAAGCTACAGACCTTTCCCTAAACGTAATGCCTTGTTGTTGCTGTTTAGTCGCTAAGTCCCGTCCGACTCTTTCGACCCACGCGCTGTAGCCAGCAGGCTCCTCTGGCCCTGGGAGTCTCCAGGCAAGACACCGGAGAGGGCTGCCATTTCCTTCTCAGGGGGTCTCCCCACCCAGGGATAGATCCCGTCTCTCCTGCACTCGCAGGCAGGCTCTTTACCACTGAGCCACCAGGGAAGCCGAAAACCAATGCTACTTCTTCTAAATAAAAGACAGTGAACCATGACAGAGAAAGATCCCTTCTCCAAATCCAAGGAAGATCCTTCCTGGATGCTCTTGCTAGGGCAGGTGATTCTGATTGTGACAGGCCATGCCCGGGCACATTCTGGCCTCAGTACACTGAGCAGGAGAAGCTGCCGTACCAAAGGGACAGAGTGCATCTTACTCCTGCCTCACAGGATTCCACAGAGTGGGTACGTTTTTAGCTTCATGGGGGGGGGGCGTCATAAAATCTAATATATTACGTACACACCATACACACACACACACACACATACACACAGAATATGTAATTTGCACAGTTAGTTTTATGTTAAAACTGGAACTCCATAAAACAGTGGGTAAAGATCTCATTTTTTATGATTTTTTTTCATTTTTTAATGATAATTTTTAAAGTCTTTATATAGCTGCAATGGCTTGCTAGTCTAAATATTTCTTTTAGTGAAAAGAAAGAGAGGTGGCATTTGAAAAGCACTACAATAATTTCATGAGAGTTATAGTCATGTTTTTCCAAATGAGTGGGAATCCCATTTTAGCCTGCCAGGAAAAGAAAGCTTAAGAGTAAATTCTGGGAATAACTAATTTTTTTATGCTTCTATAAAGCACATTCCGGTGTGACTGCCTTCACTCAAGAAATAGGGGCTGAGTCCTACCACGTGTGAGTCCATGTGTCAGTCTAGAGCTGTCCTGGTGAATAAGCACATCTCCCTGACTCCTGGTGTACCATTCAGCTATTAATTCAATGGATGTTACTGAGCACCTTGTATATTCCAGGTGCTACATGCCAAAAAGCAGCTAAAATCCATGCTTTCATGGAACTGAGGCCTCAGTGGAAAAGAGACAATGAATAAGTTTAAATTTTACATCCAGAAACTAACAGGAATTTTGAAGAAGATAAGAAATTCTAAATGCTGTTGGAAGGGAATTCTATTTTAGATAAAGTCATCATCAACAGTCACTTAGTGGGAAATACTGGAGTGGAGCCTGAAACAGTGAAAACAACAGACTGGTTCCAAACAGGAAAAGGAGTCCGTCAAGGCTGTATATTGTCACCCTGCTTATTTAACTTATATGCAGAGTACATCATGAGAAACGCTGGGCTGGAAGAAACACAAGCTGGAATCAAGATTGCCAGGAGAAATATCAATAACCTCAGATATGCAGATGACACCACCCTTATGGCAGAAAGTGAAGAGGAGCTAAAGGGCCTCTCAGGAAGGAGACTGGAGGCAGAGCCACTGGGTGGCTTAATGTGCAGCCGAAGCGTCCTGAGCACGCTTCCGGGGCTCAGACGGCAGAGCGTCTGCCTGCAGTGCACGACACCCAGGCTCAGTCCCTGTGTCAGAAGATCCCCTGGAGAATGGAGTGGCAACCCACTCCAGCATTCTTGCCTGGAGAATCCCATGGACAGAGGAGCCTGCCGGGCTACAGTTCATAAGGTCACAAAGAGTCAGACACGACTCAGGTGACTTAGCCTGCACACACACATGCACACACATCTAGGGGTCAAGCATGAGATGACTGGACTGGGAATTCTGAGGCCTACAAACTGTAGATGGAATTTAAATGACACAGGATGGAACAAAATGAATCAAAACAATTTTAAGGGAAATGAAGAGAAACAACGAGCAATCCTTCATGCACAGCCACATATAAAGGTTGGGGAAAGGAAGATCTAGGAAGGAGATAGAGAAGGAATAGCTATTGACTTGGGGAAAACTGAGGAAAGTGCAGAGAGGGTGTATGCAAAAAGTGCAGGTACATAGGAACATGACCTCGTATTTGGAAACGTATGGCATGCGTGCACGCTCAGTTGTGTCCGATTCTTTGCAAATCCATGGACTAGCCCGCCAGGCTCCTCTATCCACAGAATTTTCCAGGCAAGAATACTGGAGTGAGTTGCTATTTCCTTCTTCCTGACCCAGGGATCAAAGCCTGGGTCTCTTGGATCCCCTGTAATCATTGGCAACTGGATTTTTCACCATCACACCACCTGGGATGCTTTTGGAGATGGATACTAAAACATTTAGAGAGAAACTAACATAATATCTGCAACTTTCAGACAGGTCAGCAGAAAGAGAGAAGATAAAACATATACAGCAAAAGGCGTTAAAATTATTGAATCTAGCTGCAAAGCGTACGGGGGGATTCTTTCAGGCTTTTGTATTGTTGACCTTTTTCCTAATGAAATGTCAGGTGTGAGAAGAGAGGGTACTAATGACTAGTACCAAGAGGTTCCTAAGAAATTCAGAACATGGGGCAGATAGCAGACTTGGAATTTGAAGTTTGGACTTTGGAATTGGTAAAGGTAGGAGGAAAGAAAATGGGAGACATTCAAGACGTTCTCTAAAAAGAGAGCTAAGAACTTGGGGAAGGGCTAAAATGATGTAACGGGATCCTAACTGAGTGGAGGAAACCAGATGAGAAGAGGAGGATTCAAGGCTTCAAAAGAAACTGATGTTTGAGCTAAGTTTGTAAGGACGAGCAGGCTTTTACAGGAATCAGAAAAAAGGAGAGGGATCCAGGCAAGGCGAACAGCACAGGCAAAAGCATGCAGGGGCTAGGAAGGTGTGGCTCTCTGCTTGGTTTGAATTTGTATCATTTGGCCAGGACTGCAGCTGGGAAGATGAGTGAGGTCACCTCACAAAGCAGCCAGAGCTCTTCCAAGAAGGGTCTAAAACTCCCAGACTGAGAGTACCCTGCGGCACTGGTGAAAACGCGGATTTACAGACTCTACCGAAGACCTGTTTGAATCAGAATCCCTGGGGCTGGGGCTCCCTGGAAAATGAGGACATGTGCGCGAGACTGTGTGTGTGTGTGTGTGTGTGTGTGTGTGTGTGTGTGTGTGTGAAAATGAGGACATGTGCGTGAGACTGTGTGTGTGTGTCTGTGTGTGTGTCTGTGTCTGTGTGTGTCTTCTCCCAGCATCACATGGCTTTTCATCTCAGCCATCTCTATAAACAGCCTTTCTTTTCTGTATTTCTTTCAGAAATGCTCATCCATGCCCCTCCCCTCTCACTCACTTCCTCATAGCTTCTGCTGCCCAGCCACTTTGCTTGTGACTCCGTCTTATACAGCATGGTCTTCAACTAAGACCTTTTAGTACAAAGATCCAGACTGACGTCCACATCCTTATATCTCTACATCTTTGAGTTCCTATTACAGAGAGAGAAACAGATGAGGAAAGAATGAGGAAGCGGGGAGGAAGAGAGACTGAGAGTTGGCTAATAAAACCACGATCCACTCTAGCTTCCATTCACAGTGACCAGGGTCAAGCAAAGACATCACTTTGCCAACAAAGGTAGGTCTAGTCAAAGATAGGGTTTTTCTAGTAGTCAGGTACAAAAATGAGAGTTGGACCATAAAGAAGGCTGAACACTGAAGAACTGATGCTTTCAAACTGTGGTGCTAGAGAAGACACTTGAGAGTCCCTTGGACTGCAAGGAGATCCAACCAGTCAATCCTAAAAGAAATCAGCCCTGAATATTCATTGGAAGGACTGGTGCTGAAGCTGAAGCTTCAACAGTGTCGCAACCTGATGTGAAGAGCTGACTCATTGGAAAAGACTCTGATACTAGGAAAAATTGAAGGCAGGAGAAGAAAGGAGCAACAGAGGATGAGATGGTTGGATGGCATCACCCACTCAACAGACATGAGTTTGAGCAAACTCCAGGAGATAGTGAAGGACAGGGAAGCCTGACGTGCTATGGTCCATGGGGTCTCAAAGAGTCAGACAGTACTTAGCGACTGAGCAACATACAAAAGACAGACATCATCCCCAAGCATCAGACCATATTTCTGAAGATAAAGAGAAATTAACTTAAAGTTTATCTCAGCACTGAAAATAATTCCGACTACCACCAAGCAGGGTACATTTTTATGAAAAAGGCAGAGTGAACCCTAAGAGCGCTGGCGGTACGCCCTGATAACTTGCTTTTATTCCTCTCCACCAGGCAGAGTAGCGGAGTGACCTGGGGAACAGAAAAGTCAGAGCACATTTTTTTAAGTCTCTTCAAGGCTATTAGGAGGCACAAAATACACGTCGTGAGCAAAGGAGACGTGCGTGCCTCAAGCAGGTGATAAATCACTGGCAGCTCTGTTGCTGTCAGTCACTCGTTCTTAAAGGGCGAACTGTACTTGATTCTCGACTTGTGCTTTGCTTTATTGATCGGCAACTTTTCTTAGAAGTTACAAAGTCTTCACTGCTGATAACTCTGGGATTTTTTAAAGTCATCTAATTTTTTAAAAACATTATTTTATGACCATATTAGTGTGCAGTTCAATTCTACAAACTTCAACTGAATGCCTACTGTGTGCTGGGGACTGCTTCCTCTGTGCTCTGGAAAGTGAGAATGTTAGTCGCTCAGTCGTGTCTGACTCTTTGTGGCCCCGTGGACTGCAGTCCGCCAGGCTCCTCTGTCCATGGGATTCTCCAAGCAAGAAGACTGGAGTGCCTTGCCATTGCTTACTCCAGGGGTTCTTCCCGACCTAGCGAGTAAACTCACATCTCTGGCGTCTCCTGCATTGTCAGAAAGATTGCTGACCACTGCGCCACTTGGGAAGCCCCAGTCCAGAGCTACAGGATCACAAAGGTTGTATAGGAGAGTGGCAGGCTCCAAAGTTGGCTTGACAACTGGGGCCACGTTATAAAAGGCTTTCAATGTGATACAGAGGAATTCAGAGCAAGGAATAAATTGTACAAGATATGTGGCCTTGTAAAGCAGCCTCTGCAGTGGATTACAATATTTAAAACGCTTCATCCTCTCCTTCTCTTACAAGAGTTTTCTCTACACCATTGCCCTTGGCCTCCGTCATGTGATTTGCTTTGGCTAATGGAGTAGAATGTGAGCAGTCACGCTCTATATTACCCTCTAGTGGAAAGAAACTTTTAGAAGCACTGAAGGCGTCTGGCAGATTATTTGCTCCTGAACCTCTGCCAGGGAGAGTCTTTAGCCTGAGTCTTAGAATGGAAAGAACAATGAAACAAACTCAGCTCCTATAACCACAGGCTCGGTAAGACCCACATTCACTAAATGGCAGTCCTTGACATAGGAAAGCAGAAAACCAAATACCCCCTATTTAGAACCACTGAGATGTCAAGATTTTTTGTTACACAGTATAATGTAGAGAATGGCGATTAATTCGCACTTTTAAGATTATAATGCCAAGACAATTTTACTGGAAAAATACCGGAATTTTTAAAGAAAAATAAAATTACCTATAATCACAACCCCCAGATATAATCACAGATGACATTTGACCATACTTGGCACTAAATATCAATCAATCCAGATGAGCCATAGGTTTAAAGAGGAAAAGTAAAGCAGTGAAGCTTTTAGAAGCAAATATAGGAAAATATCTTCATGACCCTGGGGTAGGCATAGATTCTTAAACAGGACTCAAAATGTGCTAAGTTAAAGACTGTGAAATTGAACTCCACTAAAACAAAAGACACCTATTCATAAAAGACACTATCAAAAGGCTGAAAACGCAAGCCACAGCCTGGAACCAGCATGTGTGAGCACGTGGCTATGAATCCTATCAAGGGCTCATTTCAGGTTGTGTAAGAAGGAGAACACGGCCAGAGAAAAATGGTCAAAACACTTGAACTGGCTCTTCGACTAACGATACTGTATTTCCTTCCTGTTCTAGCCCGATTACACTGCTGTGTTAACTTTGTGGAAATTAATGGAGCTATATGCTCACCACGGTGTGTGTGCTTTACTGCAAAACATATATACACTGCAAATGAGCGTCTCGGGCCTTTCCTGGTGGCTCAGTAGTAAAGAGCCACCTGACAGGGCAGGAGACACAGGCTCCATCCCTGACCCGTGAGGATCCCACGTGCCCCGGAGTGACGAAGTCCACCGGCCGCAGCTGCTGCAGCCTGCACGCCGAGAGCCCGTGCTCAGCGGGTGAAACCACTGCGGGGAGAAGCCCGGGCCCCGCAGCTAGAGCGGAGCGCCGCGCCCGCAGCTAGAGTGGAGCCCCGCGCCCCCAGCTAGAGAGGAACCCCGCGCCCCCAGCTAGAGAAGAGCCCGCACAAGACCCAGCACAGCCAGAAATACAAATAAATAAACAAAATTTTAAACAGTAAAAATGAGAGCTCCCATAGTCTTCTGTTTAGATATAATTTAGTCTTAAGAAACAACTTCTCAGGTCAAAGGGGCAGGATCTTTTGAAAGTTTTTTCAAGAAGTTTTCAGAGTGCACAGCACCATTAGTTGCAAAGTATTATAAATTTCTGCAAAACTTCATAACTGGCAACACAATACTGGTTGTCTAAGTATCTTGATATCTTATCCAAATGATTTTAATGAATATAATTTTTAGATACATATCAAGTTTAAGAATTCTATTATACTATGACTGAGACCAACCCTGCACAATTCTCTAGTCAGATATTAATAAATATGAAAGATAAATTTCCTTTTCATTTTCCTCATTCTTCCATTAAGTACCATAGAAATCACATTTCAGTCAATACATCTGATCTTTTCAAATCAAATTATCATCTTTTAGAGAGCCAA
>SJYC01096644.1:0-30805 GCA_006408675.1 Madoqua kirkii
TTACTAAACACCACATTTCCTATTTCAGTTCTGTATTTCATTATAGCCTCACAAGAGCTCTTTCCAAGCTGTCAATTGACTAAAAGCTGTCTCTTATACACATCTGTTGTTATTCTCTTTTTAAAATCAAAACTAAACTTCAAAGAGATGTTCCAAGATTTTATGGCTTCATTCTTTAAAAATAAAAACTTTTTCATAACATAACCAGTCTTTTTGATATATTCAGGCTGTTACAAATTAATTCTTAGGATATTTCACTCATTCAAGACTATTTTCTTTTACATAAATAGGAGATACAATGCAGGTAATAAACATAGAATGATTTATTATTCAAAAAAATTTATGCAAAAAAATGTATGTAGTACCCACTCTGTGCCAGCCTGGTTCTCAGAGTTACAGGTCTAGAGGTAAACAGAAAGATAGGTCCCTTGACAAAGAGGCTACCTTTTACCCAGCAAAATAACTGAGAGACATGGAAGCAAAAAGAAAAATAAGGTGTGGAAGAGAGGGCCAGAGAGAGGCTGATGTGGGCGGCATGGACAGGAGTTCCACTGAGGAGCTGGAACGGAATCGCAGGAGCAGCGGCGTTTGCATTTGCTAGGGCCGCCACAGCAAAGTCTCCCAGCCTGGATGGCTTACACAACAAAGCAAGTTGCCTCACAGTTCTGTGCTCTGCTGCGCTTAGTCGCTCAGTCCTGTCCGCCTCTTTGTGACCCCATGGACTGTAGCCAGGGATCTTCCCAACCCAGGGATCGAGCCCACGTCTCCCAGGTTGCAGGCAGATTCTTTACTCTCTAAGTTAAAGGGAAGCCCAGTCAATGTGCTAGAGCCACCATAGCAAAGTCTCACAAACTGGATGGCTTATGCAACAGAAACGAGTCGTCTCGCAATTCTAGAGGCGGCAAATCAGAGAGCAAGGTGCTGGCAGGGTTGGCGCCTTCTGGGAGTTCTGAGGGGTGCCGTGCTCCCCGTCTCTCCCCCGGCTTCTGCTGGTCTGCTGGCAGTATCTGGCATTCCTCGACCTGTAGGGGCTTCCCTGGTGGCTCAGCTGGTAAAGAATCCACCTGAGATGCAGGAGACCTGGGTTCGATCCGTGGGTTGGGAAGATCTCCTGGAGAAGGGAACAGCTACCTACTCATTCCAGTATTCTGGCCTGGAGAATTCCATGGACTATCCCACAGGGTCACAAAGAGTCAGACACGACTGAATGACTTTCACTGTTTTGACCTGTAAAAGCATCAGTCTGGTCTCTGCTTTCATCCTCATGTGCTCTTCTCCGTGTGTGTGTGTGTGTGTGTTCCCAAATTTTCCTTGCTAATGCTTGGATCTTGACCTTCCAGCTTCCAGGATGACGGAACCATAAATTTCTGGGTTTTACACCTCTCCATTTGATGGCAGGCTTCCCAGGAGACACGGAGACACTAGCGGTAAAACCCTACCTGCCAGTTACTGGAGCCAGAGAGACACAGGTTCAATCCCTGGGTCGGGAAGACCCCTGGAGGAGGGCGTAACAACGCACTCCAGAATTCTCGCCCAGAGAGTCCCTTGGACAGAGGAGCCTGGCAGCCACAGTCCACGGGGTCGTTGCTGAAGCAACTTAGCACGCACACTCGTTTGATGGCATTTTGTGAAGGCAGTTCAGGGAATTAATATACAGAGCAAAACTGATTTATATTATAATTTATCTTATTAATTCCTAGTTCAGGCATCTCTAAAGGAAATTTTAAATATAATCTCAGAAATGTCTAAAAGTTACTATTTGAAGCAACTTCTCTGAAAAGCAAATGCAAAATTCCTCTGTATTTTTGGTTCTTCGAGTCAATGAATACTTACTGTTTTGATGGTAACATCATCTATATTCCTCTTAACGTTCATCCAGGTATTTTGATATCAGTGAAGATACATCCTGATGACATATTTTATCACTGGATGTTATTCTTTACCTGAGGCTTTCTGCACTAAACTGACACACCCTACTGACCACATAAAACCCACAGGCCATCCTTAAGCCCCTGTTGCCAAAAGAGCAGTTTAAAAAAGAGCCACCAAGGGTCAATGAGAAAATCAAATTTTCTTCCTTTCTTTACCTCTGAAACCAGAAAGTTTGCATCTCTCCAGGAAGTTTGTGAATATGGTTGAATTAAGAGTTGATTGCATGCTGTTTTCCTTGGACATGACCGCAAGGGGAAGGCAAGGAAGAATCCCCTGTAGCCTGTTAACGGGGAGATTCTGTATCTGATCCATTGATAACGAAGTGCTTGTTCTTTCCAGCAAGTTAATGATGCCCTGAGTCAGCCAAGGTAGAGATTTCCCTCAGATATGGCCCCCTGGGCACTCTGGAGCCACGGGGAAAACGGATGCCAGCAAAAAAAAAAAAAAAAAAAAAGCTCCCAAGAGTTTCCGTTTTAAAGTGCTGGATCAATATGTCTGTCATCTGACTTGACTAAAAGATGAGAGCTCATGAATCTTAGGTAGCATAATTACCCTTACGCCATTCCAAAGCCTTCAAGTGGCCACTGCTTAATTGCCTTTTGCTTGGAATATCAGTATCCGTGAATGAAAGGAGCTGATCTCCCTCTTAATTTCTGATGAAAATTCTTCTGTCTTTCCCTGCTATCGTGACAAAGGCTGCAAAGTTCTTCTGAGATGAGTAGCAGGAGACAGTGCAACAAATTAATACAAATGAAGTCATTCTGAACGACTCCATCTGCTTTAGAAATAAGGCTCGGACAATAATGTGGCCAAGATCCAGATAATTAGGCCTGACTCCAAATGAAGGCACACAGGTAACTTATAGCTTCATTAACTCTCTCCAAGAAGGCAGACATCCAAAAACTAACCTTAATAGAGGCAGCATATGATCCATTGACAATCTGTTTGATATTAAAAAATGAACTTTGTTTTTGCAACGTTGCATGAACAGTAGGCAAATAACATATGCAACTCAAAATACCACAGACCAAGACATGGTCTAGCATTCTAGATGCTGGTCTCAAAATTCAGAAAACAAAGAACTTAATTTTTGTTTACAGAATTTAATCAAAAGGCATTAATAATTTAGCAACTAAGAGAGGCACATAAGGTGTCTGCAAGTGTCTTTTCTCTGTAATCAACAGGAAGATTATTAGCTAATAACAAATGTTATTCATCTTCATAATGGCTAAATGACAGCCTGTTTAAAAATAACAAATGACTACTCCTCATTGACTGTTACAGGGTGAGCGTGACCTTCACGTATTTTAAGCAAACAAGTCCTCTTTTCAAAGACTTCGGGAGTCCTTTAATTGATAATGAGGAAATGTTTTATTTTTACCAAGGGACTCTAACACTTTTGAGATGCTATTTAAATTAAGATGATTTTATACAGCCCCCTGAGTTAGAAGGAACCCTGAAGGTCTGGCACTGACTTTTTTTTCATAAACAAGATATTAACGAGCTACAAATGTGATTAGTTACCTGTATACAGAGACTCTATATAGAAATGGTTTTTCTTTGTCCTTTCTATTTTTCTATTGTGAAACAACTGAGTTTCAATTCACAGGCCAAAAAAAAAAGTAGTTTTTAAAAATCATCTTTATTACCTTTGAAGTACAAGCATTATAAAAGTGAGTGAAGTCACTCAGTCGTGTCCGACTCTTTTCGACCCCATGGACTACTGTAGCCTATCAAGCTCCTCTGTCCATGGGATTTTCCAGGCAATAGTACTGGAGTGGGTTGCCACTTCCTTCTCCAGGGGATCTTCCCAACCCAGGGACTGAACCCGGGTTTCCCACATTGCAGGCAGACGCTTAACCGTCTGAGCCACAAGCATTATACTCCTCTAGTTATTGGAGATATCAGGGCTTCAGTGTAAAGGTCTCTATGGCTTCTAAATAGTCTTGACAATCACTCTGAGCATAACTTACAAATGCCTCTTTACGGTGCTTTAATATTTGGCTTTCCCAGATGCCCAACCAATACTTTCAGTGACACGCATGATCGGTTGCTCCGGTGGGACACAGCAGCTTTGATACGCAGAGCCCGTTTACGGAAACCCTTGAGGATGGCACGCCAGCCTTCCTGATACAGAACCGGGTACACAGAGCAGCTGTTGCAGCTGGGGCCGTAGCCTCAACACCACAGGCCGAGGGTGACTGTAAACTGCCTGCTCTCTTTGGGGCCCCTCTCTTTCCCAGAGCCCCACTGTGCAAGCAGAATAACGGTCCCCCAGAGATGTCCACGTCCACACAGGCTTGGCAGACAAGACCCAGGATTCTGTGATGGGAGAACACGAGAAAAACACACCGTGAAGACGGACGAAGGGCCACAGCCAGAAAGGGCAGGCAGCCTCTAGACCTGGAGACGGCAAGGAAACACCCGCCCCGAGCCTTCAGAAGGGAGGTCGCCTTGCTGACAGCTGAGCTTCAAGGCCATTGAGACCGATTTTTGACTTTCAACCTCCAGAAATATATTTGTGCTGTTGTATTTCAGCTGGTGAAAAATCCACCTGCAACGCAGGAAGCCCCAGTTTGATTCCTGGGTTGGGAAAATCCCCTGGAGAAGAGATAGGCTACCCACTCCAGTATTCTTGGGCTTCCCTGGTGGCTTAGCTGGTAAAGAAATTGAAAGTCACTCAATCATGTCTGACTCTTTGCAACCCCATGAACTGTACAGTCCATGGAATTCTCCAGGCCAGAATACTAGAATGGGTAGCCTTTCCCTTCTCCAAGGGATCTTCCCAACCCAGGGATTGGACCCAGGTCTCCCACATTGCAGGCGGATTCTTTACTGGCTGAGCCACCAGGGAAGCCCAAGAATACTGGAGTGGGTAGCCTATCTCTTCTCCAGGGGATTTTCCCAACCCAGGAATCAAACTGGGGCCTCCTGCGTTGCAGGTGGATTTTTCACCAGCTGAAATACAACAGCACAAATATATTTCTGGAGGTTGAAAGTCAAAAATCGGTCTCAATGGCCTTGAAGCTCAGCTGTCAGCAAGGCGACCTCCCTTCTGAAGGCTCGGGGCGGGTAGTCTTCCTGACCCAGGAATAGAACCAGGGCCTCCTGCACTGCAGGCAGATTCTTACCAACTGAGCTATCAGGGAAGCCCTCAGCTGGTAAAGAATCCACCTGCAATGTGAGAGACCTGGGTTTGATTCCTGCTAATGCAGGAGACGTAAGAAACATGGGTTCAATCCCTGGATCAAGATCTGCTGGAGAAAGAAATGGCAACCCACTCCAGTATTCTTGCCTGGAAAATCCTGTGGACAGAGGAGCCTGGCGGGTCACACAGGACTGAAGCAACGTAGCTCACACACATTTTACTTTTACGTTACAAGGAGGTAAGTTTTCCTTTGTGGTTTATTTGGTGATAATCATGTTTATCTCACCTTAGGTCCCATTTCCTCCAAACGAAAATTTTTGCTGCCTATCAGCAAAGGCTATTTGTCATCCACCTCTCTTTACACAGGGACTGAGTATACACATTGATTTTGTAACATGGTTATCAAATTATCTTCATAAATCAGCTAATAGACAAAAAATGTCACAAGCAAAAGTAAAAGCTATCTTGGTCTTAAAAGGAAGTGGAGAGCCTTTACTTTCAAAAAAAGGTATGTGATGTATGCTGATGCTGAAAGTGTTAGTCGCTCAGTCGTGTCCAACAGTTTGCAACCCTATGGACTGTAACCTGCCAGGCTCCTCTGTCCATAGGATTCTCCAGGCAAGAATACTGGAGTGAGTTGCCACTACATTTTCCAGTGGATCTTCCTAAACCAGAGATTGAAACTGGATCTCCTGCACTGCAGGCAGATTCTTTACCACTGAGCCACCTGGAAAGTCTATGTGGTCTATTCCAACCACTCTAACTAAAAGCATCTTTTGTCACCCTTGTCCGGTACTTGGAGCACAAATTGGGAGACTGTCATCCTCAAGCCTCTGACTGTTCCAAATGAAGTTACCTAATGTAGCATGTCAGTGGGGAGATGGAGAAGGAGTTGCTTCCTGATAAAGCTTTGGGCATGCAGCTTAGGTTAGCGAGACATGGCAAGAGCAGGTGGGTGATTCGATGTTCACACACTGTAGTGGGCCAAAGGTTAATTACCATTCACTGTACAATGAACATAAAGGTAGCAATTATGCCTTCATCCTGGTGGATGTGATGTATTAAAAGCTATCAGCTTCACCTTCTGTAACAGCAGCTTTTGTCTGTTCGCACCAGGATGTGCAAAAATAAGACGAATATTAAAGGGGGCCACGCGACATTATTACAAGAACAAACACTGGAGTCTCGCTGTCCCTCCTTCTGTGCTCAAGCACAAAGGACAGATGAAGCCTGGTGGCTCGGAAACATCACTGGTCGGTGCGACGCTTTTCTTTGGCTGCAAATGCTGCCAGATTAACTGTCCATACAAAGGTTTCTCCCTGCAACTCTGCAAGTCACCTGTGAGCCACAGATAAATGCTGAGTTCACGAAGGGAAAGTCTCAGCCACCAAGTTCAAACTGTCAGAGTTAGGAGCACACTTGAGAAGGGCTAGCAGGCTGAGCTGACTGTCCATCTTTGCCAAAAGCCTCAACAAACAGGGTTAATCGACCTTCTCATTATCTCAGCAATGAAACCAGTGAAAACATTCATAGAACAGATAGAAGAGAAAGGTAAAGAGTAAGATTCAGAGATGGTAGTATTGTAGAATAGTTCATCCTTGGTATCTGAATGAAAGTCCTAAGTGTTCTGACAGAAGGAAAATCTCTCTCCCAACCAGAGGGGAAAGGATGGTGAATATCTGAACATGAGCTGCAGAGGGAATTCTTATTTCAAGCTCAGGGAAATGAAAACCAACCTTGACCTTGCCTGTCAAGAGTACACCACTTGAGGACTTCACCCATTTAGTGAACTTCTGGCCAGACAGGAAAGGAGTATTCTGGGCAGCCTGGACACGACTCCCACGGCTCGCTCTGCCTCTGCCTGTTCTGTGATTAACCTTCTTCTTCGGCTCTTCCCTGTGGCTCAGACGGTACAGAGTCCCCCTGCCAATCCAGCAGACCCGGGTTCAGTCCCTGGGTAGGGAAGATCCTCTGGAGAAGGGAACGGCAGCCCACTCCAGTATTCTTCCCAGGAGAATCCCATGGACAGAGGCACCTGGCAGGCCACAGCCCATGGGGTCACAGACAGTCAGACACGACTGAGTGACTGAGACCACTACTTTAGACCCAGAGCCCAGCATCGGCCCACAGAGCCTCTCCTCTGAGGGACCCACTGGCTCTTTTGTCTCCAGCTTTGATCTCAGGCTTGAGAGCTGCCCCTTGAGCAGCCCTGGCAAGCATAGCCTAGTAGGTCCAAGACTTCCCCATGTGCCAGAAAGTTGGGCACTCAGCAGATATTAGAGAGTCACACATGGAATCCGATTCATTTCTGATGTGGGAAATGCAACGTATTACCATGATATAATAGTTCACCTAAGAACACAGTCAGTGTAGAACTTTTGATTTAGCCTAAGCTGGAGTTCACCAAACAGCGTGAAGATAATTTAACAGAAAGGGGGTCTTATGTTTGATATTAAAGATGTTGGCCCAGATCAAGGGCTTTGCCCAGATTATCTCTGTCTTTGTTTAAGTCCAGTTGAAGTCTACTGAGGGAGATGCAGTTTAGCATTTCTTACTCTCAAAAGCTTCCGGGATTTCAGAATAGTTTCTTAGACCTCGGGCATGGCTTAAGAGGTCAGCTCTCACAGATAATAAGGGTAAAGCTCTGAGCAGGTTTTGATCTGTGCCAACAAAATATAAGTGCCAATGATAGCTGACCCACCCGGAACTTGCTTGGGATCTGCCTGGCAGTCTTCATCACTAAGAGGTGTCCCAAACCATCATGTAGCTGCCAACGTGCCCAAGCCCCAGGCTTATCCTCAGGATGAATAAAGGTGGGAAATAAGATGACCCTAGAAGCTTCCAGAGATAAAGCTAAACTCCACCGTTTCCATTTCGTCCCATGGAAGACCAGTGGACAGGGTTGCGAGTACATCTGCAGGGCAAATTCTATCGCGGTGTACTACGGCACTCTACTCTGCAGGCATTTCAAACCAAAGCTGATTTTATTTAGAGCAAAAAGAATTATTTGATGACAAAATTTAAATTTATGCCACATGAAATGAATTTTCATTTCTTTAGAAAAGCTTTATTTCCAGATATATTACAACTTCTCTGCAGCTACAGAGACCAAATAGCAATGACCAAAATCTCAAATGTAGTTAATAACTTCTTCCCATTCTTCAATGGGCTTCCCTGGTGGTCAGACTGTAAAGAATCTGCCTGTAATGCAGGAGACCCAGGCTTGATCCCTGGGTCAGGAAGATCCCTTGGAAAAGGGCATGGCAACCCAGTCCAGTATTCTGGCCTGGAGAATCCCATGGATGGAGGAGTCTGGAGGGCTACAGACCATGGGGTCACAAAGAGTCAGGCAGGACTGAGGGACTAACACTTTCACCTTTTTCCCATTCTTAAAACAATGATTGCCCTCATTAGGATAAAGCTAGAGACGACTCCGCGCTCCCTGGCTTTCCTGGTCTAATTATGGTGTGCAACTTCTCTTCAATCTTGCTGCTTTACAATCTGTCTGAAACAGGCCACACCACCTCTGCGTTCTCATCGCTCGCTGCTTATATCCTGATTTTATGCACCCTTGTCTGCTCAAGGAGATTACTAAGGTTACTGATGTGTTTTTCATGTAAATATTCCCCCTTTGTCATGAAAAGGGAAAATTACAAAGATGTCAAGTAATATCGATTGTACATAAGCCTTTCTCACCTCAGCTAATGCTGAATTCTGTCATTTAGCAAATAAACTGGTATCAGAGTAGGATTAATGTCAACAAGCCACTGAAGGTTGCTAGTTTGAGGCAAAACAATAAAGCAAACACTGCAAAATACCAGTGCCTCTTCTGGGTGTTGGTGTTTTGTACTTTTCATGGGAGTCATAGGTCTAAATTCTGTCTTTCTGGTATTAATATGGCTGTGGACCATTAAGATACAAACACTAGAAACTTAAAGAAAAAAAAAAGAGTTATCTGGAAATTGGGCCAATGACCCAGGAATTAGCTGGAATGCTGAGCCTCATAATTTCAGTTTATACTCAGAAATTTAAAGGCACTGAAGGACACACCATCTATTCTGGGCCAGCCTTCATTAGTGACAAAAAGCTAGTGAGGGGCGGTAGACATTAGCGTGAAAATGCAGTTAGTCATAAGGAAAAGCAAGGGCAAAAGCACCCCAAACCAGGAGTCAGCGAAGCCTCACAGGTCATTATATGTAGCCTGAATGCCCGAAATATTTACTCTCTGGCTCCTGCCTACCCCATTCCAAACTCTCAAGCCCAACCTTGGAAACCAGCTGATGAACTTGAAAGGGCTTCGGAGAACCGGACCGTTCTGCAGAGCCGAGCCTGCTCGCCTGGCTGGGCGCGTGTGTCTATATCAGGGAGCCCTTTCAAAAGCAGACACTAAGACGAGAGATTGTGTACAAGTGGCTTTTTAGGGAATTCTCCCAGAAAAGAAAAAGCAGTGGCAGGCAGCGGGAAACAGGAAAGGAAAGGGAAAGAAGCAAAGCCAATGCGAGATTTCAGGCCAAACCCCAGTCTCAGCTTGATTCTGCTGGGAGTTTGTTAATCACTCAGTCGTGTCCAACTCTTCGCAACCCCATGGACTGTATCCCGCCAGGCTCCTCTGTCCATGGAATTCTCCAGAAAAGGAAACTGGAGTGGGTTGCCATTTTCTTCTCCAAGGGATCTTCCTGACCCAGGGACTGAACCTGTGTTTCCTTCACTGAAGGCAGATTCTTTACCAGTTGAACCACCAGGGAGCTTAGGAGTAGAGATTACACTGCAGAGCTGGGCTCAACTCCAAGCAAAGGAAATGGGTTTCCAAATTCACGCATGACTCCTTGGTGGGAAAGGGTGGAGGTAGAAACTTCCAGGCTCTCTCTGCTCTTGGGTGTGCAGGCAAAGCAAACTCATTATATCAAGGTCAGGGCTCCAAAGACAAGTCACAGACTCGAGGATGTGAGGCATTGGGAAGGAAACACGCAGGAGCTGAAAGGTGGGCACTGACATCCACAGAATGTAAACAGGAAGCTGCGATGTGGTAGAGCACAGCCCGTCCAACACCAGGTGTCGGGCAGCAGTCTTGCTGGGGAAGTGACAGAGAGGACCCAAGGTGGAGAGGCAAGTGATTATCGCAATGAGCATGGCTACTAAACTCATCTAGGAGCTTCTGCTCCACTGCGCCTTAGTGAAACACCTCTTTCCCCAGCAAGAGGCCAAATCCAAAATGATAATAATAATAATGATTAATAATATCAAGCACTGTCAAAACGTTCTGAACTCTTTGCAAATATCATTTTATCTAAAGCCTGCAGAATTGGTATCATGTCCCTTTTCAGGGATGAAGAACATAGAGCTCAAAAGGTTAGCTAAATGACCCAAAGATACTGAGAAAGGAAGCAGGAGAAATGAAATTTGGCCCCAAGTCATCTCTAAAGCCCTTAGGTTTCCCTTTCCCCTGCCTCCTGAGCTGCTAAAAAACGGAGAATATCCCGTTCTTGAGAACGGCCAAAAAACAATCTCAACAAATAAATACCCTTGTGATGTAGTAGCTTTGAAAGCATAAAGAGAAAAGGAAAGGAAAAGAGAGGAATAAGAGAGAGAAAGCTGGTTTAACCATCTCATTCTAGAAGGTGCCTGGGTATGAAGGGTAGCTGGAATGGGATGACTCTATTGTGATTCAGGTTTTACAAACTCTTTTTAACAAACAAATTTATTTCTTTAGTAATTCAGTGTGTGGATCTGTACCAGATCCAGTGTGTGTGTTTTAGGACAGGGGTTCTCATGCATGAATATACTCCAGAATTACATGGGAAGCACTTTTGAATGCATGATATCAGACCTGCGCTTCCCTTGTAGCTCAGCTGGTAAAGAATCCGCCTGCAATGCAGGAGGCCGGGGCGCGATCCCTGGGTTGGGAAGATCCCCTGGAGAAGGGAAAGGCTACCCACTCCAGGATTCTGGCCTGGAGAACTCCATGGACTGTAGAGTCCGTGGGGTCGCAAAGAGTCGGACAAGACTGAGCAACTTTCACTCGCTCTCAGACCTCGATCTCCAAGATTCTGCTCCAGTGTGTCCCGGTAAGGCCCAGGAGTCTGAATTTCTTACAGGAACTTTGATGGAGATGGTCCATAGACTACATTGTGAGAAACGCTGTTTCAGAGGAATGGGGAAAAAAATAACAAAAAAACCCATTTTAGCCAGGATTCTCTGCCCGACCTAATATTTTGATAATTTTATAGATGATGAAAAAGATGGTAGAGAAATAGAGGTACATAGAGAATCAACCCAGACTCAATGGACATGAGTTCGAGCAAATTCTGGAAGGTGGTGAAGGACTGATGCCTGGCATGCTGCAGTCCATGGGCCACAAACAGTCACACACGACTGAGCTCCTGAACAACAGCAACAAAGCCAAGCTCGCCAGCTAGGTACGGTAAGAGTCTCAGCGTAACCGATAAGCTAGCCGTATGTGACATCTCTGAATGAAACCTAGTTAGTCATCTATAGTTGAAAATTAAAGTTGTTAATTTCTGATACCAAGTGCAATGGACTAAATCCAGATACAGTTTTGAACATAAATATGTGCACCAATTGAGTATAATTTTTTTTTTTCAGAAATTTCAAAATGAGTAGGAGGAAGAACAATTTGGTGTGCTGGCCAAGTTCTATTCTGGGGTAATTAAACCTGCCTACTTAAAATTCTTTTTGTAAATTTCAGTAGCTGCATGCTTCTTCCTCACTTCCTGTTCTCAAGGATGGTAGAGAGGTGCCGCTGTTAGCTGACTGCCCTAGGTGACTCTCTTCTGCTGCAAACACTGGGGCAGTGGTGTGTAAATCCAAATGTGACTCGGAAATGCCATCAATATCAACATAAAATATAGAAATATATTCAATTAACATGCCCAGGTTTAGCTGTGATTCCAGAGCCTTTGAAAAGTATATTTCTAACGTTATTCTATTTGAATCTTGTAAGAATTGCTTGATATAGCCAAGTAAATTCATACTAAATTAATATACATGATTTATTGAGAGTACATCTCATTAACTAGATAAATAGCAACTTGTCATAGAAAGGGCAATCGTATGCTGGGTTTTTTTTCTTCCCAGATGATCCCAGTGTGGCTTTCGAATGTTTACTGAGAAGAAGAGGCTTCTGTCCCTTCTCTTTCTGCTGCTGCTCTAAGTCACTGCAGCATGTCCGACTCTTAGCGACTCTTAGCTGCAGCCCACCAGCCTCCTCCCTGCATGGGATTTTCCAGGCAACTTCTCTGTCTAAAGACTTTCAAATATTCTGCATACAATAATGATGGACTCTGACAGTGCTGTTAAAAAGACTGAAGTGGATGAGAGCAGTGGGCAAAACGAATGAAGAGAGACAGAGGCAAGCTCTCACCCGGTTGCATGTGAAGAGGAAACTAAAAGCGTGCCACCAGATGGCAAGTGGGCAACGGCCTTCGCAGCTATTAGCAGCAGAAGCATTCACTATCATTTCCGATGCGGTATTTCTGTCTAAATATGGCAATAAAGCCTCTTTTGGCTGGCTTTAATGTTTGTGAGGCAGTGAGAAAGCCTGTTTGACAGAGGGAGACCCTGTACAGGCAACAAGAAGCCAGGCTCCCACCGGCACTACAAGGGTCTGGCGAAACCCAGAAATCAGACAGACACAACAGCTTTGGACTGCGGGTTCTGACACACTGCAGAGGACCACCTCGTCTTCTAGAACGAAAGTCACTAGAGAGAGAAACAGCCTTCGCTTTCACCAGTGCCACTTGCTTCACCTTTTGCTCTTGTTTACTTGCTCCGTCTCGACACTTTAGCGACCCCGAGGACTACAGCCACCATGCTCCTCTATCCATGGGATTATCCAGGCCAGAACGCTAGAGTGGGTGGCCGTTCCCTTCTCCAGGGGATCTTCCCGACCCACAGATCGAGCCCATGTCTCCTGTCTCACGCATGGATTCTTTACCCCTGAGCCACTGGGCAGCCCTGCTCCATCTTTTAGCACCAGGCTTATTTCATCCAGCAGTAAGACAGCAGCCTATGGCTCTTCTGAGCTCTTAAGTAAGCTTAAGCTTTTCAGATATCTGGCCAAGGCTATTTTTTAAGCAGCTTGATATTTAAAAATACAAGCACACAAGGTCAAAATAGAGTTCTTTTATCTAGATGTTGATAAACATAAGACCAAAAGGGAAGTTTAGATACAAAACAAAAATAACATTAAAACAGAAGACCAGGGACTTCCTGGTGGTCCAGTGGTTAGGACTCCTCACTTCCAACACAGACAGTGAGGGTTTGATCCCTGGTAGGGGAACTAAGATCTCACATTCTACATAGCATGGCAAAAAATAAAATAAAATAAGATAGTTAAAAATAAAATATAAAAGGTCAGAAAACATCTTAAATGTCTCTATTTGTTCATATTTGCATTGTTTAGCATTTTAGAGAAATTAATATTTTTATAAGAAAGATTATTACTCAATTCTAGCAAATCAGAAGTGGCTAGAAAATAAAAAGGTTGAATAGAGGACTTTGGGTTGAGAAATATGCAGCTTTTTATTTGAAAATGTTCAGTAACGTCTTGGTTGATTGAAATTGCTAATCAAGGTAAAAGATGTACGATTCAAGCAATTACAGAGCAAATGTAGCTTCTTATTTTCAAGACACACAGTGGATGCCTAAACAGGATTTTAATAAATGCTTTAAATACTTTGCACCTTAGATATTTTCAGTTGCTTGCTATTGCTTCTTTTTTCCTTTCTTTTTTCCCTTTATCTCTATTACATGACTGGCTAGCTATCTAACATGTCCCAGGTTTTCCATTACTTTCTGGCTATTAGGTAACCAAGAAGTCTTTGGTGTGTGAATAAATGGATGATGGATGAAAAGATAGTGGATGAAGGATAAATAACTAAACACAGGAACAAATAAGCAAACTAATGAGTGCCGTCTTGCTAGGTCACTGCGATCCAACGAATACAAAGCAGGTAACACCATCACTCTCCCCTGATTTTGATAAAGCCTGCCCCCTTTAAGGTTGTATCTTTGCCACAGTTGGCAAATTGGACAAAGCAGTTCTGTGCTAGTGACTGAGGTCAGAGCCACCCACCGTAGACATATAGACTCTTGAAAGAGCGAGACGGAAGTTCGCGGAGGGACCCGGAGCAACCTCCCCCGGCCTCCCGTCTGTGTGGATGGACAGGGAAGTACCTCCAGGTACTACATCCACTCTGCTTCTTGTGCAGACAGTCCGTCCTCAGACTTTGGAACGTGCTCAGATCACTTTAGCTGGCGAGTATCCCGCATCTTGCAGCCCACATCCTCATGGCAGCGATGGTGAGCACACAGGTTAGAGTCAGACGATTCACTTTCTCCCCCACATCGTGAGTTGCGGGTAAAGATTTGCACACACGGCTCTAGTGTTCCCAGACTCTGAAGACTATGCACCGCCGCCAAGCAGAGCGAGCACCCAGACCGCAAATCAGTCTCTCTCTCCGTTTCCAGGGAAGTTTAGATACAAAACAAAAATAACATTAAAACAGAAGACCAGGGACTTCCTGGTGGTCCAGTGGTTAGGACTCCTCACTTCCAACACAGACAGTGAGGGTTTGATCCCTGGTAGGGGAACTAAGATCTCACATTCTACATAGCATGGCAAAAAATAAAATAAAATAAGATAGTTAAAAATAAAATATAAAAGGTCAGAAAACATCTTAAATGTCTCTATTTGTTCATATTTGCATTGTTTAGCATTTTAGAGAAATTAATATTTTTATAAGAAAGATTATTACTCAATTCTAGCAAATCAGAAGTGGCTAGAAAATAAAAAGGTTGAATAGAGGACTTTGGGTTGAGAAATATGCAGCTTTTTATTTGAAAATGTTCAGTAACGTCTTGGTTGATTGAAATTGCTAATCAAGGTAAAAGATGTACGATTCAAGCAATTACAGAGCAAATGTAGCTTCTTATTTTCAAGACACACAGTGGATGCCTAAACAGGATTTTAATAAATGCTTTAAATACTTTGCACCTTAGATATTTTCAGTTGCTCGCTATTGCTTCTTTTTTCCTTTCTTTTTTCCCTTTATCTCTATTACATGACTGGCTAGCTATCTAACATGTCCCAGGTTTTCCATTACTTTCTGGCTATTAGGTAACCAAGAAGTCTTTGGTGTGTGAATAAATGGATGATGGATGAAAAGATAGTGGATGAAGGATAAATAACTAAACACAGGAACAAATAAGCAAACTAATGAGTGCCGTCTTGCTAGGTCACTGCGATCCAACGAATACAAAGCAGGTAACACCATCACTCTCCCCTGATTTTGATAAAGCCTGCCCCCTTTAAGGTTGTATCTTTGCCACAGTTGGCAAATTGGACAAAGCAGTTCTGTGCTAGTGACTGAGGTCAGAGCCACCCACCGTAGACATATAGACTCTTGAAAGAGCGAGACGGAAGTTCGCGGAGGGACCCGGAGCAACCTCCCCCGGCCTCCCGTCTGTGTGGATGGACAGGGAAGTACCTCCAGGTACTACATCCACTCTGCTTCTTGTGCAGACAGTCCGTCCTCAGACTTTGGAACGTGCTCAGATCACTTTAGCTGGCGAGTATCCCGCATCTTGCAGCCCACATCCTCATGGCAGCGATGGTGAGCACACAGGTTAGAGTCAGACGATTCACTTTCTCCCCCACATCGTGAGTTGCGGGTAAAGATTTGCACACACGGCTCTAGTGTTCCCAGACTCTGAAGACTATGCACCGCCGCCAAGCAGAGCGAGCACCCAGACCGCAAATCAGTCTCTCTCTCCGTTTCCCGTGCCAAGCGGAAGGAAGCTGCGTTGCTGCCATCCTTAAACCATGCTTTGCATCCATTATGCTGCTCAGTAGACAAAGGGGAGTGAAAATCCACCAGTGGCCTTGAATCTTCTTGTGTCTCTCTAACGCCTAGTTTCCAAAGAACACTCAGAAGCTACTAAAGGATAACAGAGAGACTGCGTCTTTGGCTGCCAGAGGCTCCTCTTGCCTGAATCCCGGGTTTAGTTCACTTTCTACATGTCATGCCACACAGTTGCCTTCGGGTTTCTGCAGCATGAGACTGTGCCCCCCTACAAGCAGAAACAGATTTCTATGATGTGTCTTGCTAAAGAAGGTCAAACCCAGTTGTACCTCCCAAGGTAATCAACGCAATTAAAGGGAGAATGGAACCAAGGGAGTGGGGAGAAAGATAAATTTGATGGATCCATCCATGAAGTGAAGTGAAGTCCGCTCAGTCGTGTCCGACTCTTTGCGACCCCATTGACTGTAGCCTATCAGGCTCCTCCATCCATGGGATTTTCCAGGCAAGAGTGCTGGGGTGGATTGCCATTTTCTTCTGCAGGGGATCTTCCCGACCCAGGAATCGAACCCAGGTCTCCCGCACTGCAGACAGACGCTTTACTCTCGGAGCCACCAGGAATCCATGTATAAGTTGGTGCATATGTGTGCACTCAGTCATGTCCGACTCTTTGCGACGCCATGGACCCCAGCCTGCCAGGCTCCTCTGTCCATGGAATTTTCCAGGCAAGATTACTGCAGTGGGTTGCCACTTCCTCCTCCAGGGGATCTTCCCAACCTGGGAATCAAACCTGCATCTCCTGCATCTGCACTGGCAGGCAGATTCTTAGAGCTTGAACCAGCCACTGTGTTACACCTCTCCTACTCCTTAGAGACACCCCATCATTGGAAGTGTGTCCCAATATAAAAACCTTTTCAACATCTGAAAAAATAGAAGTCTAGAATTCACTGGGCTTCCCTGCCACAGAATGCAGGAGGTGGAAGAGATGCAAGTTCCCTGGTTGGGAAGGTCCCCTGGGGGCAGGCATGGCAACCCACCCCAGTATTCTTGCCTGGAGACTCCCATGGACAGGGAAGCCTGGCGGGCTGCAGTCCATGGGGGTCGCAGAGAGGTGGACAGGACTGAGTGGCTTAGCACGGCACACGTACGCAGCACATCATCCACTATTTGTGAGCAGATTAATTCATCTCAGATATGAGCCTGCATAAATTATACCTAAGCTCTTCTTAGAAATCTTTTTCACAGGGAAATAACGTCTCATCATATATAACTTCGTGGAAAATGAGGGTACCTGAAGCTGCTCGGTGTGCAAAGGCCACCCCAGCTTACCGTCGTGGAGGGGTGATTTGTGGGTGACATTGCTCCTTGCCCGTCGGTTCCCCTAATCACTACACGCTCTGCAGGAGCCTCAAATGACGTAAGTCTAGAGTTTCAATCCCACACTGTTATGGTCTCATCAACCTGTTACTACTACTATGATATGTGGGAAGATATTATCCCTGTGTGGGTTCCATGTTCTTGTGTCCCCTATGTGATAAACCCAGCGGCTAACTTCTGCTTTAAAGGGAATATTTGCTTTACATAACATTGCAGTGACATCACTGCCTGAATAAATAATGTCATAATTAGTATGTTTTCATTTGCACCAAAATGAATTTCAATCCTGGAATTTTATGTAGAAGTTCATAAAATATTATGAGAGATTTACTCGTAAAGTTACTAAAAAGAATGAAAAATAACAAAATGAATTTAACAAATACCAACAATTTTCCTTGAACTTTTCGTCTATTGGAAATGCTTTCTGCTTCTGTAAAATTAGCTATTTTATAACATTTAACATTCAAATAAAGATATATTACTCACACTGGACTACAATAAAATTCTTCTGAAAATACAACTGGAATCCAATATCACCTCAAATAAGTTACTGAAGATTAATATTACCAGTGAGAACTCTAAAATAAATTATTGCAAAAAATCAAATTACTGTAAATGTCTTTTATCCTAAAGATACTCTAGCTAGCCACATAATTTTTTCCTGTTTTAAAATGCAATAACAATTAAATCTTAGTAGAGTTTCCCAGTTTCCAAAATGAATTCTTCAAAGAAGGCTGTAAAGGTTTAGTATTATTGGCAATAGAGAGAACAACTGATGATATTATTTTATTAGTTTCTTTATCAATTCAGTCAACTATAAATGTCACCGTTTTACAAGTTTCATATACACATGGGCCAGCTGACTTAAAAACGCCTTTTCTGGCTAGAAAATGGTCACTTATCACTCGTGCCTGACACTCAAACAAGGTGAACAGTTGTCCAACTGTTTTCTTAATTTAGAAGCACCCCACTGATAAACAGTTGGACTGTACTGTGCAAGAATGATTGCAAACGTCAAGGATGGCAGTTTAATATTTCTCTACGTCAAGTGCAGAATAGAACAATGGTCACAAGAGAGGATCAAGAAGCTGGACTTGAACTGGAATCTCATCACAGCCACTGATAAGATGTTATCTTTAAAAAATTAAATCTTTAAAAATTCTTTAACCTCTCTTGAAGAATTAAATGAGCTATTGTACACACTCCTAAATTTAAAAATACATTTCTACTTTAGTGCATCTGACTCAAAATCTTAGATAGAAACTACTTCACATATAAAATCATTGACTCTGTTTTAAATGTATTCAACACTCTTGCCCAGTGATCAGTAGGAACCAAGCAAAAATGACTCCATTCAAAATATACTTCCAGTAACCAGGACCCTACCAGCACATTACGGGTGAGACTCAGCCTTGTGCCCCGCTGTGGTCACCAAGTTTCTGTCTCATTCCTCCAACTTTGAGTTCTTGCTTCAGTTAGGTCCAGAACACCCTTCTTCTCCTCTCAGGCCTTGCAAGGAGAGGCTACCACTGATTAATCCTAAGGGAAAGGTAAGGTAAGGTGAAGTTGCTCAGTCGTGTCCGACTCTTTGCGACCCAGTGGACTGTAACCTACTAGGCTTCTCCATCCATGGGATTCTCCAGGCAAGAATACTGGAGTGGATTGCCATTTCCTTCTCCAGGGGATCTTCCCAACCCAGGGATTGAACCGGGTCTCC
The DNA here is from genome assembly GCA_006408675.1 of Madoqua kirkii. Lineage (NCBI taxonomy): Eukaryota > Metazoa > Chordata > Mammalia > Artiodactyla > Bovidae > Madoqua > Madoqua kirkii. The sequence goes on from SJYC01096644.1 coordinate 18,995, forward strand.
CACATTGGAGACAGATGCTTTAACCTTCCTTCCTCATACTCTCTGCATATTTCTTCTGGCATGAATTCATGGTTTCAACCATCAAATAATTATTTAGCACTTATTATATTAAAGGACCAATACTTTGGCCACTTGATGCAAACAGCTGACATTTGAATTCCATTGATTAAGTCACATTTTATCGATGAAAAAAGAGACTTGGAGAAGTGTGCAGTTTGTCAAGGTCACGCAGATCCTGAGTAGTACAGCTGGGCCTCTCTACTCCTGGGAAGAGCGAACCCAGGGAGCTTCCGTGGAGTCACATTTTGTTTCCAGGATGAGCTAGTTGCTGAAGAAAGCCAGAGGTAGCTTTGACAGCTGCATTAAAAAAATAAGTAAATAAAAATAAAAAAACCAGGAACTTCTGGGCAAGAGTGACATTCTAGAATCATTATCAGTGGCCACCTGAGCCTGCCAGTAATCATGACCCAAACTGGTCCTATCTGACCAGTTCAGTTCAGTCACTCAGTCATGTCTCTTTGCAACCCCATGCACCGCAGCATGCCAGGCCTCCCTGTCCATCACCAACTCCCAGAGTTTACTCGAACTCAAAATGGCAACCCACTCCAATGTTCTTGCCTGGAGAATCCTAGGACAGGGGAGCCTGGTGGGCTGCTGTCTATGGGGTCGCACAGAGTTGGATACGACTGAAGCAACTTAGCAGCAGCAGCAGCAGCATGCCCATGGAGTCGGTGATGCCATCCAGCCATCCCATCCTCTGTCGTCCCCTTCTGCTCCCGCCTTCAGTCTTTCCCAGCATCAGGTGTCTGACCAGGAGCACAGATAACAGGAGCTGGGTAACTCCCCGGTGCCCTCTGCTCCTCAGTGAATGCACACTTTCTTCTCCATCTCATGAGCAACAGTGGCCTTAGATCCATGTTCCACACTAGCACCTCCTCAACTTAACGTGTGCATTTATCAGTTTAATGATCAGCAGACGGCTAAGCTTTGTGAGAGGCCCTTGGGCTCCAGGGATGAGATGAACAAGACTAGGCTCCTGCTAGGGCTTCCCTGTGGCTCAGGTGGTAAAGAATCCGCCTGCAATGCAGGAGACCTGGGTTTGATCCCAGCGTCGGGAAGTCCTCTTGGAGAAGAACATGGCAGCCCACTCCAGTATGCTTGCCTGGGGAATCCCATGGACAGAGGAGCCTGGCGGGCTACAGTCCATGGGGTCGCAGAGAGTCCAACACGACTGAATGACTAAGCAGACACACCGGTTCCTATTGACTGAATGTTGATGTTCCATTGATGGAAGCAACTTAGCAGAGCAGTTGAGTTCAGCATCAGCTGAAAGGTGTGAGCTGAGGCTTTAGGTGAGGTTAAAGGAGAAGGATGAGGGGCAGGTTTTGAGGGAGGTTTCACTGAGAAGGTAACATCCGAGCCCAACGTACAGGATGAGCGATGTGGATCATTCGTTTAGATCTTTTGATGAAGGTTACAATCCTGGCGATCAATGAAAAATCCCTAGCAAAGTGGCAAGGTTTTCTTTATGAATGTTTATGATATACTTCTTATCTTGAACTGAATGAAGTCACTAGTGTTTTTCTTCTGGCATTTTTCATGAGCGTTCAATCCATTTTTATCCCAGAATCTGCAATATACTAAGCAAACCCTGTAACTTCAGCTAAGGTAGCGTTTGGAACTCAGCCTCAACAACCCACACAAATTTAATCTAGGCTCCTTCTTGGCACACGACTTCTTTATACTCTAGAGCCTATTTATTCCCATGAGAGTTTTCAACTTTTAAAGACAAAACCAAAAACAAACCTACTTAGGACACTTGTATGTAGCAAACTCAAATGAAAAACATCTTTCATCTTCCTTTAAAACTTAGACTGGCAAATATTTCCTGGCTAGAAGATAAATATTCTAAGTGACAGGACAACAAATGCAAAAGCTTTAATACTGAAATCTATATGATTAATGCTAAGAGTCCTTAAGAGGCCCTTGGTGTAGCAGCTGCAGGGCATGTACTATCTCTAGGTCCTGGAATTAGAAGCCAGACTTCAGAGTTCTAAAGACTGAATGATAACATTTTCAAATCACCATGCGGCTTTCCTGGAAGGCAAGGTAAATTCTTCCTTGAAGAGAATATATGCAAATTTAGTTAGTCTCCAAATGGAAGGATGAGCTGCAGTCTTACACCATTTGGAGGTTATACTTGCCCAGTGGGAAGACCAGTTAAAGGAGAATTATTGTAGTTTAGGCTTGAAAAAAATTTTTAAAAGAGAGCAATGAATCAGTGCTCTTAGATTTTGAGCAGGGCTTTTAGGCTTAATGCTACAGTACGTTATTTTTCCCCAGAGGAAAAGAAATATTTTAAGTTATATTATTCTTGTGATTCATAAATAAGAATATGGCACTGAGTTATTCTAATCTGATACTGACACTGATGCTACCAGCAAGTACAGTTTTTCATTGCAGCAGAAGCATGCTACTCTAAGACATAAGAAAGAGCAGGCATGAGTGATGTCACTTTATTTGTGTTTTATTAAGTCTATTTTTAAAGTGAATTAATAAGAAAAATGAATCCAGTCAATAAAGATCTTGAAATTCTGCATAATAGTCTGTCTAATTAAATATAACACTATTAATGCTACTTGATATGTACGTCTTATGATACATGATATTCTTATTGCCAGATGAAAAGTACCTTACCACTGGCACAGTCTTGATTCTTTTGTGGTTCAGTTTGTTTATTTGTTTGTTATTTTTGTTTTTATTTCATAGCATTTGATTGGAAAGGAGCAAATGAAAAAGGAGAAAAAGAAAACTTTATGGAGCAACAAAATTCAGTTAGCACCTGTGGGTTCCAACTTCACATTGTGGGCAAAGATGAAGCCAGAGATTTTGAAGTAAAGCCAAATCCAGTTTAGCGTTTCAGACTTTATGGGCTACATCTAGTAACATATACAGCCCATAAAATTATAAAGTAACGAGCTAATTTTTTATTCTTTTTGTAAATTATTTTTTATTCTTTTATTTTTTGGTCACACTGTGGCACATGGGATCTTAGTCCCCGACTAGGGCTCAAACCCGTGCTCCCTGCATTGAAAGTGCGCAGCCTTAACCACTGCCCCAGCATGGAAGTCCCAAAACCAGTCTTTATAGACATTGAAGATGCTGATGTCAACCAAGCTGAATTTACCTGGAAATCATTTCTACCCAGATCAGGCAATTCAGCTCTCAGGGTTTATACAAAGTTAACATCATCAGCTTTAAGTATGCTAAGTAGCCTGCTCAAAATCTAGAAACTTCCACATCTAGACCACTCCATATGCCTTTGTGGATCGTTTTTATCAATTCTCTACAGAAATAAATGCTATTAGTTATCAGACGGGTGAGTCATCCTCCGCAGTGTAACTTTGACCAACCTTTGAATCTATTTCAATAAACGGATATTATTTCAAGGAAGTGGGATTCTAGTGGAGGCTTATGCTACTCACTTCTCTCAGAGCACAGAAAGAAGAGTGGGGAGTAGGCAAAGCCAGATTAAGAGAGTTCATTTGCATGGTAACCATCGCTGATGCCAGCTGTAGAAAAGCAGGATCATCCAGAAGTAAAAGCATCACCAAAAAACATTAGCTTTGCCAAAACGGCCCCCTGGCCTAGTATATGTATTGTGGCTGAAAGAAACCTCTTTAGACAAAGAACAATGTAAGAAAATCCAGTCTAAAAACATGGTTTGAAATGAAAATATCTATCCCTGGTCTCAAATGTACCATGCCCCTGTTCTATCCTGCTATGAATCCCCGGTGTCTAGCCTATGCTAGTAGACATAAAATAAATGCTTATGAATAAATGTGTGAGCTACTGAAACAGTCCAAATGGGTCTAATTATCTGAAAGCAAACAAGAGTCGTGTAATTAGAAAGCAACTTACAAAGGCCTAGAATGGTTTTATTTCCAGTTGTCTTCTCTTTATTCTATGGCCTTTCTTTCATGTTTGAACTGCTCTAGCCTGTAATTCTCCCTTTTGAAAAAAAATAGGGCAACCCATTGTATCAGAGAGGCCCCACACAACAGCAATAACAGCAACAAACCCAGAGCAAACGTGGCTGGATGAAAAAATTTAAAGCCCCAAAGGAACTAAATTAACAGAAAAAGTTTTTAGCCACGTTAACAAACAATATATTTAATATAGTCATTTTGCTTGTTGATCTGATCGATTTCCCTGCACAGCCCCTAAGTCTGAGGCCCCCCAGAGGTCATGGCCAGTGACTCTGGAGATGTTGACATCCCTGCGGGTTCACTTCTCACACATACTCTCCGATCTTCCCTCTTGAGGTCCTGACATTTTCTCGTGACCATAAGAGAATCCAACCCTTAGGATTCAGGGATTCTTTCCACTTTAGAAAGCTATCTCCCTTCCTCTCTCACCCCCCTCCAAAGGACGCCCCTCTTGATGCTTCCTCTCTCAGACATGCGGTATCGCTTCCTTGAAGGGTGCTGGCTTCTAAGAAAAATAAGCACCTGCCTTGGTTTCCATCAGTTCCTTCTTTCTTTAAACTTCTACTGACCAGCACTCGCTTTAAACTTCCCCTGAGGGAAGGAATTGCAAGGTCTGGATACCTGCTTGTAAAAATAGGAAAGAGAAATGTGGTGAGAAAAAAATGAATGAACAGATATCTTAGTAACCATCACAGCTTGTCTACTTCTATCATCTCTCAACACCCTCTTCACCAAAGCCTTCCTTCCGTTCATTCATTAACAAGAGTGCATTAAGCACTTCCTGTGTACCCAGCCCTGGGTAGTGTTGATAGGTGTGTAAGGCCAGCTTGGTACCTTCTGTCTAGACTTTACCATCTAGTGACAGACAGAGAGAAGTGAATAGGCCAAGGGAAGGCAGGGAAACAGAGCTGTGACGGGAAACACACAGGGGCTTCTCGGAGCCCGAGAAAGGACTGTGACACCCAGGCATGCTGACTGGAGCCCAAAAAGCTTCCCAAAGAAGGGACATCCAAGAGAACCCTCAAGGAAGAACAAGGGCCAGGCGTGGACAGAAAGAAGAGAAGAGGAAAGGAGGGGGAGAAACGAAGAAAGAACGATTTGAGACTTTAAAAACAGCCTGTGCACAAGTTCGAAGTAAAGAAATAGGAGCCAAAGATTGAGAAACCAGTTTTGAATGTCCAGAGAAGAAAAACTACGAGACAAGGCTGGAGAGGAAGAAGATGTCAAAGAAGGATCTTCGGCCAGGTTAAAGGGTTGGGCAATGTGCTGAAGGCATGGGGGGAGGAGGCCCCCACTACAGTGTGAAGGGGGCCCTTGCACAGGGCTGGAGCAGAATCAGAGAGTCCAGCATGGAGGCAGCTACAGTCTCCAGGTAAGAAATGATGGGACCTCACCTACAGCAGCTACGTTACAGAGGCCGGAAAGGGGCGAGAGGAGAGGGATTTGAGACATACAAAAGAAGGAAGTGACGGAACATAGCCTGGAAGCTTGGGCAGACGGGAGAGAGGTGAGGATTAACCCACCCATTTGATAAACATGTCCTGAGTACCTACTATAAGCCAAACACTGTTCTTTGTGCCAAGAACACAAGGATAACCAGAAGAGTCAAACTCCCACACTAGAGCCACAGTCCTGAGGCAGTCGCATACTAACATCCATAACCGCAAATGAATTTATAGCTAAATCTCATGTCAAGAGTGCTGAGGGAAAATTAAAGAAAACAAGAGAGCGTAATGGGGGACTGGTTTACAATAGAAGATTTAGGGACGACTTCTCTGCAGTCTTTTAACCAATGTTGAAAAATTAAGCCGAGGGACAAAAGAGAAGAAGAAGAACCGAGGCAAAACAAACGACATGGAGCAAAGCGAGCACTGAGAGATATTCAAAAGGAGAACCTCTAAAGCCAGTGGCGGACTGGGTGTGGGGCTAGACAGGGCCTAGGGGAGGTTCCCAGCTTCCAGGCACGAACAGTGATTGCTGTGTTTCAGCGGTGCAGCCCCATGAACAGCAGCAGGCCAGGTTTCTCTGTCCTACACCATCTCCCAGAGTTTGCTCAAACTCATGTCCATCAACTCGATGCCATCCAACCATCTCATCCGCTTCTCCTCCTGCCTATAGTCTTTCCCAGCATCAAGGTCTTTTCCAATGAGTCGGCTCTTCCCATCAGGTACCCAAAGTACTGGAGCATCAGTTTTGGCATCAGCCTTCCAATGAATATTCAGGGTTGATTTGCTTTAAGACTGACTGGTTTGATTAGATAATGATTAGCTCCAACCAGCCTCTTTCCTCCTAACAAACTGCTCAAGTGCCAGTCATTGGGCACTGCCTCTGCTTGAGACCACTGCTGCCCTTGATGTGGCCCCTTGTCTTCAACAAACCGACTGTTCTCAGAGTCAGTGCAGAACAGGTATAGGACATTCTTGTTCTCACATGGGGATCTCACCCCTGTCCTTTCAGCTTTTCTCCTGAGTGTGACCACATCAGTTTCCTTGAGTCTCTGAAAACATGAGGACCAATGAATTTAACCCAGATCTACACAGCCTGAAGCCCTACTGGGGAGTGATTCTGATAATTAATTGGTAATGGTCAATAAGGTGTCAGCCCTTTCTGATCAATGATTTACACTTCAGAAGGAACATTCCATCCCTTAACCCACTGATTCTCACACATTTTAAACAGAATTCTTTTATGAAACTTGCAAACTTATTCTTACAAAGAAGCTCAACCTAGAGAACAGATGAAAAGGGAGCTATTCTGGTGAAGCTTCGATGAAGGGTCCTGGGCCTCGTCCACCTGGCTCTCATCCCCTCCCTTCTCCAAAGTTATCCCTGGAACTTTGAGGTTTTGCCTCGATTCAAAGTTAAGTTGGGAAAGCAGCAGGAAAGTCTGAGCCTGAGTAGGAAACAGACACTCTCAAATCCTAACATGAAAGTTAGAAAGGAATAAAAGATAAGAAAAGCTATGGTTTCTACAACCTTTTTCTCTTTTTGAATATAATATCTTAAATATGCATTGTGCTTTGATGAGCTAAATGACAAACAAAACGGGAAACCACCCAGGGTCTTGGCGAAACACACGTGGCACTCAGATTAAGTAATCTAAGGAAAGGTTGCTAAGTGTGTACAAAGATGTGAGCAGCCACAGTGAATAACAGGGACTCCGATTAGAAGAGATCTGTTACCACCCTGGGCTGTGAGGACACGCGGGACAGGCCCGGGGTCTGGGGGCAGCATGGGGCGCCCCTCGGGGTGATGGCTGAGCTACAAGGCCCTACCCCGCCTCAGATTGCCCTCTGCGCTGCTGAAACCAGAGGCCAGAAGACAAGGCGGCCCAAGCAGACCCTCAGAGCTGGTGAGAACAGAGGCTAAGCAGGTCTGAACCAGCACACCAGACAGGCACCCGACAGGCAGCGGGCTCGAGGTGCAGGTGAGTGAATATTTTCATACAATTTTCAGATCTGGAATACAGGAAAACAGAAGCTCACTTAGCAGGTGACATAGTACAAGATAGCCATTTACATGGTGCTAAGTTCAGAAAAAAATGATGTAAGCGCCTAAGTACTCAAAACAATACCACTGACATCGCAGACAAGATTTAAGTTTTTAAATACTTCTCTCCAGAGTGTCTAGGAAAAAATTTGTTTGACCTTTAGTTAAAGGCTGTCTCGGGCAGATGATTGATTGTATCTGCCCTGAAAGGTGATTCTAAAGATGGTTTCATGGTACAATTGCTACAATTTTTGTCAGATTTTTCTTCACGTGATTTGGTGAAAATACTCAGGTGACAGCAACATGGCCAGACGCCTCCCAAACTCCCCTCCAGATTTTGAGAGACTTGGCACTTGAGCTGCCCTGTGAATGTCTTTCTGTAGCCATTTTCTTCAACACAAAATCAGCGTGTATTTACATATGTACAGTTGAGCTTGAACGATTCGGGGACTAGGGGCACCCACCTTCCACACACTAGACAATCTGCCTACAAAATACAGTGGTCTCTCCCCATATTCAGTTCCTCCATGTCTGAGGATTCAACTTAGTTCTCATGAAGACAAAAGCCCAAATCCCTACTTCCTTATTGAATTCCTGTGACACTGGTTGATAGAAACACAGTTAAGCTGTTACCCTTGTTGTGTAGTCGCTACATTATGTCCAGCTCTTTTTGCAACTCTATGGACTGAAGCCCGCCGGGCTCCTCTGTGCACGGAATTCTCCAGGCCAGAATACTGGAGTGAGCAGCCTTTCCTTCTCCAGGGGACCTTCCCGACCCAGGGACTGAACCCGTGTCTCCTGCTTTGGCAGGCAGATCCTTCACCGCTGAGCCACCAGGGAAGTCTGCAGTTGAAAGACTGCAATACCAAGAACCCTGGCACAAACAAGCACCCACTCCAGAAAAGATACAGTTCACCCTAGGGAGCAGAAGGACAGGGCTGAGGTAGACCACGGTTGGCGAACCTCCTCCTGAAGGGCTACACAGCAAATGTTTCAGACTGTCTCAGCCACTCAATTCTGCCTTGTAGCACAAATGCAGCTGCAGGCTATATGTAAAACAATGAGTGGCTGTGTTTCAACAAAACTTTATCCACAAAAACAAACAGCTGGCTCACAGACAAGAGTTGCCCACTCCTGGACTATAGCAGTGGTTCTCAAACTTTAGCACGCATTAAAATCAATTGGAATTTCTGATTCAGTAGGTACCGCAAGGCTCTTTGCAAAGCCCGAGAATTTCTAATGAATTTTTCATTTCTGACAAATCCTTAGATGTTGCTGATACTGTTGGTCCAAGGCCCACATCTTGGGAAACCCCAGAATCGACTTTTAACTTATTTAGCTCTGGGTGTCAACTGTGCTGAGCCATCATCAACATATTTATGAAGGTGTTTCAACCCAGGTTCCCTTGAAAATGGAGCCCCAGGAAAAACATATTACCTAATGCTTTGGGGAATAAGGAGGGGAAACCCAAAAATACAGGGAGGGACGCCCCTGGTGGCCTAGTGGCTAAAACTTCCCCTCCCAATGCAGGGAGGCCTCAGGTTCGATCCTTGGTCAGAGACCTAGATCCCAAGTGCCCCAGCTAAGAGTTCACACGCCGCAACTAAGACCCGGCACAGCCAAATACGTAAATATTTTCTTTAAAAAAATAAAGTGAAAAGCTGTAACAGAGGAGATGAGAGAGAGCAGAAACGCGGGGCTGTGCGGCCGTGCTGGCCGCAGCTTCAGAGCAGACAGCTGGAGGCTCGGCCCCGCCAGCTGTCCCCACAAAGCCCACGAAACTGTTTCTCGGAACTGTCCTTGATGAGGACGAAGGGGAAGAAACAGATGTGCCAGCTTCCTTCCTTCTCCCGCCCCTTACTGGCCCAGCTCGCATTCCTCGACCTTCGGGGCAGCTGCGGAGCAAGCTGGCCGGCCCTGATCAGGAGCAGGGCTGCCTCTCCCCACCACCGCAGCCCAGACTGCAAAGCTCGGCCTCCTCTCACTCACTAGATGTAGCTGTTCCCCAAATGCTGTCTACGCTCCGTAAGGTTATTTCTTCAGCGATGCTACCCATTCTCATGACTTCAAGCCCCACTGCTCCGCGGCGTCTTCAGGTGGCGATCCACAGCCCTGACAACTTTCCTGAGTGCGTGAGCCAGAGCAAGCTCAGCATTTTGTCAGGCCCGCGTCAGTTCCAAGGGAAAGTGCCCTGGGTGTTGAGGAGGTTGCATTTCATATCACAAGGTCCTGCCACGTCTAGTCACAGCCGAGGGGACAGAGGGCAGCACCTGACCCAGAGCAACCAGTGTGTGGGCTGGCTGGAGCCTAGGCCTCATCCTGATGAGAAAAGATTGGGTGACCAAGCAGACTCCCCCAGGGAATGAGAATATTAGCTGCTCGGAAGTTGAGCGGTTGGCATCAGCTGTTGAAGCTGGAAGGATCTGAACAGATAAAACCAAGATTAAATCAAGCTGAAAAGCAAGCTACAGTGATGAATGGATAGGGCGGAGGGATGAGCAAGAAGAAAAGCTCCAGGCAATGGAGAAAAGAGAGGAGAGTGGCAGCAGAGATGGGGAGAGGGCTCTGCAGCCCTTGGGGGGGAACAGGCCAGTCACACCTGAACCCCATGTGTGCCCATCACCTTTAATTCCCCACGGTTAATTCCCCACGGCCTCAGTTCCTTTATTTACGCAAGTGGCTTCAGTGACTCGCCCTCAGGACGCCTATCAGAATGGTTCACCCCACGAATACAGCTTGCCTCATGCTTTTGCTCACGTGGTTTCCGCTGCCAGTGGTATCTTCCACCAAAGCCTAAATACCATCAGTGGGAACTCCCCCCACCTGCCTCATGATGCCTTCCTCACTGTACCAACAGGGAGCAACTCCTTTCCCCCTTCCTTGTATTTTCATAAAGCCTAGTTCTTATCAGGCATGTGAATCTCAAACACATTGAGAAGTTATCTTTCTTAAAAATTGCAACACCCTTCAGGGCACAGACGAACTTTTTTGATCGGCATGAAGTCTCACACAAGAGATCTTCAATTAGAGTGCCAGGTTGCGACAGCACAGGGACAGCCGACAGGAGCTACCCCGCGTCTGAGGTCAAGGGTGGCAGCCGAGACGAGCTACTCCGCGACCGTGACCGAGGCCAAGGGTGGTGACCCTGAGGAGCCATGCGAGCCCGAGGCAGAGCCACTCAGGTCTGAGGGCTGGGCCGGCAGCAGGAAGGTGCAATACAAGGAACCCTGGCTGCGCAGGCGTAGGAGGGCCTAGAGGATCCATCCAACATTGAAGGTCAGGAACGGCAGTGGTAAGGAGATACCCCTCGTCCAAGGTAAGGAGCAGCGGCTGCGTTTTGCTGGAGAAGCTGTGAAGACATACCCCACGCCCAAGGTACGAGAAACCCAAGTAGGATGGTAGGTGTTGCAAGACGGCATCAGAGGGCAGACACACTGAAACCATACTCACAGAAAACTAGTCAATCTAATCACACTAGGACCACAGCCTTGTCTAACTCAGTGAATCCAAGTGATGCCTACGGGGCTACCCAAGACATGTGGGTCATGGTGGAGAGGTCTGACAGAATGTGGTCCACTGGAGAAGGGAATGGCAAGCCATTTCAGTATTCTTGCCTTGAGAACCCCATGAACAGTATAGAAAGGCACAATGATAGGATATCAAAAGAGGAACTCTCCAGGTCATTAGGTGCCCAATATGCTACTGGAGATCAGAGGAGAAATAACTCCAGAAAAAATGAAGGGATGGAGCCAAAGTGAAAACAGTACCCAGCTGTGGCTGTGACTGGTGATAGAAGCAAGATCCAATGCTGTAAAGAGCAATACTGCATAGGAACCTGGAATGTCAGGTCCATGATTCAAGGCAAATTGGAAGTGGTCAAACAAGAGATGGCAAGGGTGAACGCTGACATTCTAGGAATCAGTGAACTAAAATGGACTGGAATGGGTGAATTTAACTCAGATGACCATTATATCTACTTCTGTGAGCAGGAATCCCTCAGAAGAAATGGAGTAGCCATCATGGTCAACAAGAGTCTGAAATGCAGTACTTGGATGAAACCTCAAAAACGACAGAATGATCTCTGTTGTCTCCAAGGCAAACCATTCAATGTCACAGTAATCCAAGTCTATGCCCCAACCAGTAACGCTGAAGAAGCTGAAGTTGAATGGTTTTATGAAGACCTACAAACCCTTTTAGAACTAACGCCCCCAAAAAAGATGTCCTTTTCATTATAGGGGACTGGAATGCAAAAGTAGGAAGTCAAGAAACACCTGGAGTAACAGACAAATTTGGCCTTGGAATGCAGAATGAAGCAGGGCAAAGACTAATAGAGT
>SJYC01096647.1:0-12479 GCA_006408675.1 Madoqua kirkii
GGTGCACATGTATCAGAGAAGTGATAGCACCCCACTCCAGTACTCCTGCCTGGAAAATCCCATGGATGGAGAAGCCTGGAAGGCCACTGTCCATGGGGTCACGAAGAGTCGGACAAGACTGAGTGGGTTCACTTTCACTTTTCACTTTCATGCACTGGAGTAGGAAGTGTAGGAAACCTACTCCAGTGTTTTTGCCCAGTGAATCCCAGGGATGGGGGAGCCTGGTGGGCTGCTGTCTATGAGATCGCACAGAGTCAAACATGACTGAAGCGACTTAGTACCAGTGCACACACACACACACACACACACACATATATATATATATATGTATATATATATAAATTGTCTGAAACTGAGGAAAACTGTAGGGATATTTATGGCCTAGTATCATATCTACTAAAATGATACTCTACTTTTGATATTCAGAGAAAACACTCGTAAACACTATAGGCCAATTCTTAAAATGGTAAAGGATTTTCTTTCTCATGCTAAAATATCAAGGTACAAGTTGATAAGGAGGTGACTGTGGCTCTGTTGATGATACAGTAATAGAATTTTTAATATAACTGACATGCCAGAGCACACAATGAGTATTCTTGGCAGTTGGGGGGAAGGCCGTAAAAAGTGCTTTGATTTTGACTTAAAGTGCAGAGAGAGACTGATGCTGTATTGCTTTACAGGTCATACAACTGTATACGCTTCTCACACAGTCTAATGATGTTTTTGCAAAAGCAAATTGCAAAATATCTCCTAGATTCAGCTTTATTCCATAATAGCTAGTAGGATTAAACAACCATGTTAACAGTGAAAGGCATTAAAGCAAAATTAGTAAGACTTTCAAATTCTAGAACCAGGCCTCATGGGTTAGAATTTCATTATCAGTACTGTGATCTGAGGTACATAGTATCTATATGATCTGGGGCAGGTGCTTTCATCTACCACAGTCAACTCAACTGTATGATGGAAGTAACAAAAGTACCTATCATCAGAGGGTTGTTAAGAAAAATAATTTTAATGCACTAGGCACTTAAATAGCCTAGCACGAGCAGACACCAAAAAAGTTAACCATCATAATAACTCAATTTTTAAGTAAGTAGTTAATTCACAATTAATGGATTCATGTATGAGGCTAAGAAAATATAAAATACATTTGAGACAAAGGATCATCAAAATTATAAAGCTCTAGAATCCAATTAAACTTCTAATTATCTAGAAAGTTCACTTATCTAATACACATGGCATGGTAATATACAATTTTTAAGATTATTTTTATGTGTCCCTTTATAAATTATCTTTTAGTACAAATGACTGCAAAGAAGAGTGAATGCTTTGTACTGTGTGTGATCAGTCGTGGTCAACTCCTTGTGATCCCATGGAGTCTGCACCAGGCTCCACTGTCCATGGAATTTTCCAAGCAAGAATAATTCCTACTTCAAGTGATTGCCTCACTGAACAGATAATACAAAAATACCAGTGACCTTACTAAACTATTATCAAATAACTAATAGTTCTCCATCTGTTTATAGTACATTGTAATACAAAAAATGAAGATAAAATATAACCTCTTTTGCAGGTAGATGCAAACGAAACTTGAACAATGGGATGAAATGGTTTAAGTTAGCTTCTGCTAAGATGGAAAGACTGAACCCACATTCCTAACTTTCTTCTTTTCTCAGTTGCTGTGGTTCTTACTCATTAAATGGCATCCGACTCTTTTGCTACCCCATGGACTGTAGCCTGCCAGGCTCCTCTGTCCGTGGAATTTCTTAGGCAAGAATACTGGGTAGCCATTTCTTTCTCCAGAGGATCTTCCCAACCCAGGGACCAAACCTGTATTTCCTGTGTCTCCTGTATTACTGGCAGACACTTTACCTGCTTAGCTATCTGGGAATACAACACAGTTACCAAAAAGCATGCTGTGACTGCTCCCAGAAGTAAATGCTGACAGGGCTTGCTACTTGGAAGGAAAGCTATGACAAATCTAGACAGCATAACAAAAAGCAGAAACATTACTTTGGTGACAAAGTTCTGTATAGTCAAAGCTATGGTTTTTCCAGTAGTCATGTACAAATGGGAGAGCTGGACCATAAAGAAAGCTGAGTGCTGAAGAATTAATGCTTTCAAACTGTTTCAAACTGTGGTGCTGAAGTAGACTCTTGAGAGTCCCTTGAACAGAAAGGAGATGAAACCAGTCAATCCTAAAGGAAATCAACCCTGAATATTCATTGGGAAGGACGGATGCTGAAGGTGAAGCTACAATACTTTGGCCACCTGATGTGAAGAGCTTACTGACTGGAAAAGACCCTGATGCTGGGAAAGACCGAGTACAAGAGAAGAGGGCAATAAAGAATGAGATGGTTAGATGGCATCATCGACACAATGGACATGAGTTTGAGCAAACTCTGGGAGATAGTGTGGCATGCTACAGTCCATGGGGTTGCAGCGTCAGACTCGACTTAGCGACTGAACAAAAACAAAGACAGGAAAGCAACCTAAGTGTCCATCGACAGATGAATGAATAAAAGATGTACATACAGTGGAATATTACTCAGCCACAGAAAGAATAAAATAATGCCCTTTTGCAGCAACATGGATGGACTTAAGAGATTATCATAGGAAAGTATGTCACATACACAAAGACAAATATTATATGATACCACTTACATATGGAATCTAAAGTATGATACAAGTGAACTTTTTTCACAAAACAGAAACAGACTCACAGACATAGAAAACAAATTTATGGTTACTAAAGGGGGAAGGAGGTGTAGGAAAGATAAATTAGGAATTTAAGATTAGCAGATACAGAAAACTAAATATATATTAATAACCAAGGTCCTTTTATACAGCACAGGGAACTATATTAAATATCCTGTAACAAACCACAAAAGAAAACAGTACAGTTTTATATACATACATCTGTTGCTGTACAACAGAAACTAACACAACACTGTAAATTAACTATATTTCAATTAAAATTAAGTAGTGTTCCCTATGATCAAAACTGATTCCTCAAAGTTTCCTCACTGCTAATCTGTAATTTTACAAATTTCATGTGAAAATGTCTTTTCTACCCATAATGGCAAATACTGACATCAGTCCATGAGCATGATTTTAACTGAATACATTCATCACTTGATAGGCAATTATAAAGTCTACTACATTTCTATGTTTGCATGTTAACATGTCATTACATTGTAATCACTTCCAGTTGAAGGTCAGGTGGAAGCACTCCTCATTTGTACAATTAATGGGTTCTGAAATATGGAAATTTCTTCCATAACGGCATCAAAGTTCAAAAAAATACTATCAGAATCATGGTTTGAGTTCAGAAAAAATGTCCATTGCTAATTTTTCTTAGACATCTCACTTTTTGTTAACTTTTGACAGCAATGGAAGTATAAAAAGCAGCCTGACATCACTTGTAATTCAAACATTTAGTTCAGTTCAGTAGCTCAGTCATGTTTGACTCTGCGACCCCATGAATCACAGCACGGCAGGCCTCCCTGTCCATCACCAACTCCCGGAGTTTACCCAAACTCACGATATCAAGTCAGTGATGCCATCCAGCCATCTCATCCTCTGTCGTCCCCTTCTCCTCCTGCCCCCAATCCCTCCCAGCATCAGGGTCTTTTCCAATGAGTCAATTCTTCGCATGAGGTGGCCAAAGTACTAGAGTTTCAGCTTCACCCAGGACTGATCTCCTTTGGGATGGAATGGTTGGATCTCCTTACAGTCCAAGGGACTCTCAAGAGTCTTCTTCAACACCACAGTTCAAAAGTTATCAATTCTTCGGTGTTCAGCTTTCTTTACAGTCCAACTCTCACATCCATACATGACCACTGGAAAAACCATAGCCTTGACTAGATGGACCTTTCTTGGCAAAGTAATGTCTCTGCTTTTGAATATGCTATCTAGGTTGGTAATAACTTTCCTTCCAAGGAGTAAGCATCTTTTAATATCATGGCTGCAGTCACCATCTGCAGTGATTTTGGAGCCCCAAGTCTGACACTGTTTCCACTGTTTCCCTATCTATTTCCCGTGAAGTGATGGGACCAGACGCCATGATCTTATTGAGCTTTAAGCCAACTTTTTCACTCTCTTCTTTCACTTTCATCAAGAGGCTTTTTAGTTCCTCTTCACTTTCTGCCATAAGGGTGGTGTCATCTGCATTAGTTGTCATCAAAATGGCTTAACCACATATAAATTTATGACTGCTCAGTCAATGAAAGGCTTCGGGCTTGGGCAAGTCAGAATATTCAGCTTCTATTTCTAACAAAAACTTAAAATATAACCATCTGTTTTACAATGTTTACACAAGGATTAGTTTTGTAAATTTGCCAACTAACCCTTTTCCTGCTCCATGTTTTTACCACCATCAATTAAAACACGTTAGCAGATTCTACTTCAGGTTATACTGAATTAGTGCTTTCTCAACCTTTTGGAAAATTTTTCACCTGTTATTTCACATGCTCATGTTTCACATGCTATTCATGAGGAATAATTCATAATCATTTCACACTCTGCCTTAACTATTCAAAAAACAACTGAGCAGAATTAACACCTGTCAATTCATCACAAGAACCGAGCAAATATACTTTGATTGCACCTTCATTTTAATTTTTTATATTTGTGAAAAAAATTCTCATGTGATAAGAGTCCATTTAAAATTTTCTAACTTTTCCTGACTAATTTCAGTGAGTTGAGAATACTATGATGAATATTTAGCTGGGAAATGTCAACTTATACTGTATTCTTTTCACATCCCTATAGTCATTCTAAAATAAACAATATGCTTCTATCTAATTCAATAATAAAATAATGCACACTCCCACGTGCTTTAAAAACATGACATTCAAAATTTATTTTTCTCTTCTTTCATTCCGACACGATTTAATTCCTTATGTACTAGTAATAAAAATAATATGAATACAGTATAGCAATATGCATGGTACTTGTTACACAAAATTTATAAATATTTCATTATAATTTATAGTACACTGAGTGGAAGAGTGAAGAGAGGAAGCACCACATATGGTCACTGTTGGGAGTACTCAACTCAGACACTGTCACTTGAAAGCATCCGTAAGTGAAGTCACTCAGTCGTGTCCGACTCTTTGCGACTCCATGGACTGTAGCCTATCAGGCTCCTCTGTCCACGGGATTTTCCAGGCAATAGTACTGGAGTGGACTGCCATTTCCTTCTCCAGGGGATCTTCCCAACCCAGGGATCGAACCCGGGTCTCTCACATTGCAGACAGACACTTAACCGTCCGAGCCACCAGGGAAGTCCAAAGCAGCCATAAGCAACATGCAAATAAACAGGCATTTTCAAGGAAATGTTATTTATGGGCAGTAAAATTTAAATTTTAAATAATTTTCAACTGTCAAAAATATTTTTCCTCTTTGATTGTTTTCAATCATTTAAAGACGTAAAACTATTCTTAGTTTATAGTCCACATACAAACAGGGAGCAGAGTAGATATGATACATAGTTGGTAATCTGCAAAACCTTTCTATAGGAAGTGAGTGAGTACTCAATAGTTTTTATTTTATGGAGGCATTTTCGGATGATTAACTCAGTCAGTATTAAACAGCATGAACAGGAAAAGGATCGAAAGCAAAGAGATAAATCAGTATAGTAGTTAAAAGGACAGTAAGTGGAATCTAAGTACCTCATTTTAAAGCCCTTCTCTCTAATATATACTATCTGTGTAACTGTGGATAAAACTTAATTTCTCAAACCCTCAATACATTAATCTACTAGAAAGGGCAATTGTATTTACTTTGAAGTGTTCATCTAAAGACTGAAAGAGATGATGCACATAATCTGATTATAACAACACTTACATAGAAGGTGCTCAATAAATGTTAACCATGCTAACTCAAATTAACATCGATAACTCAAATCAGGTGATGATGACAATGAAAAAACAGAATTTGAAAAAGTAAGATCAACCAGATCTAAGCACATTAACGGACCAGAGAAGAGATGCAGAAATATATTCAAATGGATATGAGAATGTTGTATGACATAAACACAAAATTTATCATTTTTGTGAAACATCCTTGGGAATAAAGAGAAGGATTCATAATATAAATGTGAGAATACCATGTGAATATAGATGAAAGCTTAAAAAATCTGGATTAGACTTTAAGGAAAGTGAAAGGAATAAAAAGCAAACAAAGTAGGCACCATTTATCGATGGGAAGAAGTAGAAGAATCAAGAAAGAAGACACAGTAGGAGAAATAACCTAAATAGAACAACTGCTTTCACAAACAGTAAAAACTAAAGAGTGTGAAAGAGTAAAAAGATCTCACCCAAGAAAATCCAATTTAGATGCAATGCAATGATTTCATAAGAAAACACCATTAATATCTACTTACTGACACAGCTATCATGGTACTATCTGGCCTCCATTCAGTTTGCTTGTAGGACCCAAACTGAGAAGATGATTTTGCAGGTTCCTTGTAGGTTACAATTAATACACTGGGCTGGAAGAAAAAAGTTGTATTTTATTAATGTTTCATAATAAGTAAATCTAAGATAACATCATGAAGTACTGATAGTATTTTAATAATTTTAAAATATAATAAATGATAACATAACCTTTTCTAACTCAACATTAAAAAACTAAGATCATGCCATGCAGTCCCATCACTTCATGGCAAATAGAAGGGGAAAAAGTGGAAGCACTGACAGATTTTACTTTCCTGGGCTCCAAAACCACTGCAGATGGGGTCAGCCACAAAATTAAAACATGCTTCCTCCTTGGAAGGAAAAAGCTATAACAAAACTAGACAGTATTAAAAAGCAGAAACATCACTGTGCCAACAAATGTCCATATAGTCAGAGCTATGTTTTTTCCAGTAGTCATGTACAGATGGGAGAGTTGGACCATAAAGAAGGCTGAGGGCTGAAGAATTGATGCTTTTGAATTGTGGTGCTGGAGAAGACCCTTGAGAGTCACTTGCACTGCAAGGAGATAAACCAGTCAATCCTAAAGGAAATCAACCCTTAACATTCATTGGAAGGACTGATGCTGAAACTTCAAAGCTTTGGCCACCTGATTCAAATAGTTAACTCACTGGAAAAGACCCTCGTGGTGGGAAAGATTGAGGGCAGGGAGAGAAGGGAGTGGCAGAGGATGAGATGGCTGGATGGCATCATCAACTCAATGGACAAGAATCTGAGCAAACTCTGGGAGATAGTAAAGGACAGGGAAGCCTGGAGTGCTGCAGTCCATGGGGTTGCAAAGAGTTAGACACAACTTACTGAACAACAATATTAATTCATAAGTTTAAATAGTCCAAGCAAATCAGATAAAAAGAACCATAAATAAAAACAATCTAAATAAGCCTATATCTATTAAAGAAACTGAACTGATAATTAATAAGGTTCAAAGACAGAAAGGATCAGCGCAGATGGGTTCACTGGTGGATTCTACCAAACACTTAAGAAAAAAAATTATACAAAATTTCTACAATCTCTTTCATAAGATAAAAGCCGAAAATACTAACTCCTTCCTTGAGGCCAGTATCACCCCAATACTAAAACCAGAAAAGGCATTATAAGAAAATGATAAACCAGTATCTCTCATGCACACAGATGCAAAAATTCTGAACACAATATTAGCAAATCAAATCCAACAATGTATAAGAGAATTATATACCATAATCAAGTGGGATTTACTACAGGTATTCAAGATTGGTACATGTGAAAACTAATATAATCAACCATCATACCAACATGCTAAAGGAATCAAGAGATGTAGAAAAAGAATTTGACAAAATTCAACACCATTCAGGACAAAAATTCTCAGCAAACTAGGAAGAGAGGGGAACTTCTTCAACCTGACAAAGAAGATCTACAAAAGCATATAGCTAACAGCATACTCACTGGAAAACACTAGTTTTCCTGATAAGATCAGGTAGGTACACTCTTCCTTTTCAAAATCATACTGAGCTAATGCAATAACACAAGAAAAGGAAATAAAAGATATACAGATTAAGAAAAATTCAACTTGTTCTTAGATGATATGGCCACACATACAGAAAATCAGAAAGAATGAACAAAAAATATGAAAATAATAAGTGATTACAGCAGGGTTGCAGGATAAGGTGTTATTAAATAAAAATCATTTGCTTTTCTATATACTAGTGACAGATAAGTAGAAGTTTCAATAAAAAATACTTAGGTAAAATTCAAAATATGTGTAAGACCTATGTGAAGAAATCTACAAAGTTTCAATGCACAAAAGAAAAGTCAATTTTTCCCAACTTGATCTACAGATTCAACACAATCCCAATCAAAATCACAGCAAGTTATTTTACAGATACTGACCAACTAGTTCTAAAGTTTACATGGAGAAGCAAAAGATCCA
The DNA here is from genome assembly GCA_006408675.1 of Madoqua kirkii. Lineage (NCBI taxonomy): Eukaryota > Metazoa > Chordata > Mammalia > Artiodactyla > Bovidae > Madoqua > Madoqua kirkii. Next base: position 8,386 of record SJYC01096647.1, read on the forward strand.
GAACACCCAATTCAATATTAAAAGAAACAAACTAAATTGAAAGAGTGACACCAAACTTCAAGACTTACTATAAAGACAAAGAAATGAAGACAGTGTTGTATTGGCAAGAGTAGAAAACAGATCAATGCAACAGAATAGAGAGCCCAGAAACAGACACACACAAATACAGTCAACTAACCTCTGACAAAGGAGCAAAGGCAACAGAATGGAGAAGAGACGGTCTTCTCAACAAATGATGCTGGAACAACTGGGCATCCAATTTCTGGCACTAAAAAAATCTCCACAAGGTCATTTGGTACTTTGTCTGCCTTTGCTCTAGAATCAGCACTTTTTAAAGAAATTCCTGACTCTTTTACTTAGAAACAGTATTTAGAAAACAAGACCTGAAAACAAGATGCTTACTGCTAGTGGGATGTCATTACCTTTAGGTTTTCTCAGAAAATACAGTAGGAAATATATGAACCTATACTAACCCACATATACACACATATCTATAAATATTTAATATATGTAAATGTTTATAAACAGAAACATATGTGAAGATAATCAAGCACAATGTGCTTCATTCTAGACTTCACCCTTACTTGGAACTTTCTTCTGACAGTGAGTGCTTGGTTATCATTTCATACAACTAATTTAGTTCTCTGTTCTACATATGTATACAATATTTTGGAACTGCTAAATATACTCTCATAAAAAACAATTTTACTAAATAGGATACAGTTGTTGTGGACAACTTCTTTTAATTTAGCTTGAGAATAACCAGTTACAATACCATTTTCCAAAGCTACATAAGTCATCCCCTCAGAAGCTTTCTTTAATCTCTAAAAGTGAAATACGAAGTTTCTAAGATACTGACAGAACTCTGAACACATTAAAACTGCTAGTTATTCGTGTTTATACTTCAAATATCAATTAAAAGTTTAAGAAAAATACCTTGGTGGGAAATTACATTAGCAAAATGTCAGAATAGGTACTTCTGGATTCTTTCCTCAACCCCTAACAATTCACAGACAAATCCCCTTTTTTGAGGAATACAGGAACTAACTGAAAAGCACCTGAATGCTGGATGAATGAGCAAGAAGGCTCATTAAAACTAGTAGGGAAACTCAGGACACCTTCTCACCAGAATTCCTACCACCAACACAATGTTATACAATCAGGATGAAACCCTCCAGCCCACAGCTAATCCCTACAAAGGAAAAGGAGTGGTCTGTGTGTCCAATGCGCCAACCTTTCCAGGGGGTCTCCTCAGAGTTCAGGCTTCTATCTTGTCAGTCTTGCATAAAATACTGTCAGAACTGGCATAATCAAGCTACCTGGGGGAGGACAGAGACAGTGGCTTGGAATAGTAGTCACCATCGCTGTTCTCTACAGCTCAGCACAAGGTTAGCAGAGAAGAAAATTCTAGCACTCAGCTTCCCCCTGGAGAAAGAAAGAATTGGTTCACATGTCCAAAACCCCAACTTTATGGGGTCTACTCAAACAAATGGGTTCTATCTTATCTGTCTCAGCGTGCTGACAGGACCTGGAAATGTCTAGCTGTCTGGGGACTAGTGAGCACAGAGACAGAGGTTTGGGTAGGCAGTTGCCGTAGCTGCTCCCCCTGGCTAAGTATAGTCAGTCAGTTCAGTTGCTCAGTCGTGCCCAACTCTTTGCAACTCCATGGGCTGTAGCATGCAGGCTTCCCCATCCATCACCAACTCCCAGAGCTTGCTCAAACTAAGATCCATTGAGTCAGTGATGCCATCCAACCATCTCATCCCCTTCTCTTCCTGCCTTCAATCTTCCCCAGTATCAGGCAGGATCTTTTCCAATGAGTCAGTTCTTCATATCAGGTGGCCAGAGTATTGGAGCTTCAGCTTCAGTCCTTCCAGTTGACTGGTTTGATCTCCTTGTTGTCGAAGGGACTCTCAGGAGTCTTCTCCAACACCACAGTTCAAAAGCATCAATTCTTCAGTGCTCAGTTTTCTTTATGGTCCAACTCTCACATTCATACATGACTACAGGAAAAACCAAAGCTTTGTTGGTAAAGCAATGCTTCTGCCCTCTAATATGCTGTTTAGGTTTGTCATAGCTTTTCTTCCAAGGGGCAAGCTTCTTTAAATTTCATGGCTGCAGTCACCATCTGCAGTGATTCTAGAGCCCCCCAAAATAAAGTCTGTCACTGTTTCCATTGTTTCCCCATCTATTTGCCGTGAAGTGATGGGACCGGATGCCATGATCTTCGTTTTCTGAATGTTGGGTTTTAAGTCAGCTTTTCCACTCTCCTCTTTCACTAAGCATACAGTGAGTGGATAACCACTGCCCTGCCACAAGCATAGTTTCTCCTTGTGGAGCTAAAGAATTAGTCCACAACTTCAACACCTCAACTTTTCTGGGGGCTGCCCAGAGTGCAGGGCGGGGGTGGGGTCTCTCTTGCCTTCCACTGAGCAGTGATGATACTGACATAATTTAGCCACCAAGGAGTTTATGAGAATAGACACCAAGGTTTGGGCTAGCATTGCTCCTCCTCCAGCTCAGCACAGAGCAACTGGATTAAAAAGCCCAGTTCTTAGCTTCTCCCTAGGGAGGGAAACAGTTAGATGAAGCATCAAATGATCCAACTTTTTTAGAGGAGGCCTGAGAAATGGCTTCAGTATTACTAGTTTTGATGCTCTGAGAGGATCCAGCATAACCCAGATACTAGGGGGCTGCAAAGAACAAAGTAAGCATGTGGGACTGGCATAAAGTTTTGAGATGTCACCGGAATCTCTGGCTGGGCTAACTGGTAGGGATCTTCTACTATATGAGGTCAATCCATTAAGACTGGAGAGTTGCTTGCTTTGTCTAATGCACAGATACCAACAAAGAGAGTGAAGGAAGATGAAGAAATAGGCAACTATGTTCCAAAGGACACAGGATAAATATCTAGAAAGAGACCACAGTGAACTAGAGATTTATGATTTACTGGACAGATTCAAAATAACCATCACAAACATGTTCACTTAAGTGAGGAAAACAATGCATAAACTGAGAATTCCAACATAAAATACTAATTATTAAATATATACATACCCATATATATGTATATATATCCACAGACACATATATGCCTGCCAAGCAAAAATCACAGAGCTAAAAAATATAATAACTGAATAAAACTTCTAGAGGAGAACATAGGCAAAACACTCTCTGACATAAATCACAGCAGGATCCTCTATGATCCACCTCCCAGAATACTAGAAATAAAAGCAAAAATAAACAAATGGGATATAATTAAAATTAAAAGCTTCTGCACAACAAAGGAAACTATAAGCAAGGTGAAAAGACAGCCTTCTGAATGGGAGAAAACAGTAGCAAATGAAGCAACTGACAAACAACTAATCTCAAAAATATACAAGCAACTTATGTAGCTCAACTCCAGAAAAATAAATGACCCAATCAAAAAATGGGCCAAAGAACGAAATAGACATTTCTCCAAAGAAGACACATGCATGGCTAGCAAACACATGAAAAGATGCTCAACATCACTCATTACCAGAGAAATGCAAATCAAGAGCACAATGAGGTACCATTTCACACCAGTCAGAATGGCTGTGATCCAAAAGTCTACAAACAATAAATGCTGGCGAGGTTGTGGAGAAAAGGGAACCTTCTTAACACTGTTAGTGGGAATGCAAACTAGTACACCCACTATGGAGAACAGTGTGGAGATTCCTTAAAAAATTGCAAATAGAACTGCCTTATGACCCAGCAATCCCACTGCTGGGCATGCACAATGCTGCTTCTGCAGCTAAGTCACTTCAGTCGTGTCCAACTCTGTGCGACCCCATCGACAGCAGCCCACCAGGCTCCCCCGTCCCTGGGATTCTCCAGGCAAGAACACTGGAGTGTGTTGCCATTTCCTTCTCCAATACCATGAAAGTGAAAAGTGAAAATGAAGTCACTCAGTTGTGTCCGACTCTTCGCAACCACACGGACTGCAGCCTATCAGGCTTCCCCGGCCCATGGGATTTTCCAGGCAACAGTACTGGAGTGGGGTGCCATTGCCTTCTCCACATACACACGGAGGAAACCAGAATTGAAAGAGACACATGTATCCCAATGTTCAT
>SJYC01096650.1:0-13081 GCA_006408675.1 Madoqua kirkii
AGAAGACTCTTGAGAGTCCCTTGGACTGCAAGGAGATCCAACCAGTCCATTCTGAGGGAGATCAACCCTGAAATTTCTTTGGAAGGAATGATGCTAAAGCTGAAACTCCAGTACTTTGGCCACCTCATGCGAAGAGTTGACTCATTGGAAAAGACTTTGATGCTGGGAGGGATTGGGGGCAGGAGGAGAAGGGGATGACAGAGGATGAGATGGCTGGATGGCATCACTGACTCAATGAACACGAGTCTGAGTGAACTCCGGGAGTTGGTGATGGACAGGGAGGCCTGGCATGCTGCGATTCATGAGGTCGCAAAGAGTTGGACATGACTGAGCAACTGAACTGAACTGAACTGAAATAATCCTAATTTTCTATTGGCTTTAATTATAAAATTGAGGTTTATATAATAGAAGAAAAGTCACAAATAAAGAATGAAAACTGCTCAACAAATCAATGGGCAAATATTTAAAAACTATTCAGTTTTTAACTTCTTCCAATGTAAGGAGCTTGGAGGCCATCACTGCATCCTAATGACAAGCCAAAGTCTGAACAAAATGAAAAATCAACAATGGTATTTATATCCATTAGTAAAATAAGGATACACGGCAAACTACTCCTCTCTAAATTGGAGATACCAACAGGGAGATACTTACCAAAGCAGAAACTCAGAAACTTCAAGGGAACCCATGACGGAATAGGAAATCCAGAACTGTAACTGAGTTTCTGGAGGCTCAACCTGGGCAAATCTGAGTTAAAACCTCAAGAAAGACACAGTCATAGAGGGACCTTCACATTTTTTGTGAGTTTTACCTTCAGGAAATCAACCAGATTCTCACAATATATACTGGGGAAAATCCTGTCCTGCTGCTGGCTGGGAGAGGGGGAAAGGAACTATTTTAAAACGCATAAGGGCACACTGTCCTTCTTAACAAAGTCTGATTTCAAGAGAAACCATTTAACCAGAGCCTCCCCTGCTGGGGTTTAATTGGAGCCTAACTTATTTGAGAAAGGAAATATCCTACTTCATTCATCCTGGTCAATCTGAGTTGTGGGAACAAAAACTGAGAAGCATTTGTAAAGTTCACAGTTCAGAGGCATTGGCTCACTAAAAGACAGACATCTAATTGTAGGACTCTAAAATGCTTCCTCCTACTCCATTTTATTACCACGTTACTGAAGGTCTATTTACAGCAGTTCTTTTTACCAGTACATCACATCTGGGTATCAAGAAAAGTTACCAGACATTCTCTTCAACACAGTTTGAAGAGACAGAGCAATTATCAGAACCAGACATGGCAGATATATTGGAATTATCAGACTTGGAATTCAAACATTATTAGAAAAAGCAAGGAAATTCCAGAAAAACATCTACTTCTGCTTTATTGACTATGCTAGAGCCTTTAACTGTGTGGATCACAACAAACTGGAAAATTCTTAAAGAGATAGAAATACCAGACCACCTGACCCGCCTCCTGAGAAACCTGTATGCAGATCAAGAAGCAACAGTTAGAACCAGACATGAGACAACAGACTGGTTCAAAATTGGGAAAGGAGTACGTCAAGGCTGTATATTGTCACCCTGCTTATTTAACTCATGCATCATGGGAAATGCTGGGCTGGATAAAGCACAAGTTGTAATCAAGATTTCAGGGAAAAATATCAATAACCTCAGATATGCAGATGACACCACCCTAACGAAAGTGAAGAGGAATTAAAGAGCATCCTGATGAAGGTGAAAGAAGAGAGTGAAAAAGCTGGCTTAAAAAAATCAACATTCACAAAACTAAGATCATGGCATCTTGTCCCATCACTTCATGGCAAATAGATGGGGAAACAATGGAAACAGTGACAGACTTTATTTTCTTGGGCTCCAAAATCACTGTGGACAGTGCTTGCAGACATGAAATTAAAAGACACTTACTCCTTGGAAGAAAAGCTATGACAAACCTAGACAGCAGCATTAAACAGCAGAAACATTACTTTGTCAACAAAGATCCCTATAGTCAAAGCTATGGCTTTTCCAATAGTCATGTATAGATGTGAGAGCCGGACAATAAAAAGTGCTGAGCACCAAAGAACTGATGCCTTCAAACTGTGGTGCTGGAGAAGACTCTTGAGAGTCCCTTGGGCTGCAAGGAGATCCAACCAGTCAATCCTAAAAGAAATCAACCCTGAATATTCATTGGAAGGACTGATACAGAAGTTCCAATACTTTGGCCACCTGATGCAAAGAGCCAATTCATTAGAAAAGAACCTGATTCTGAGAAAAATTGAAGGCAAGAGGAGAAAGGGATGACAGGACAAGATGGTTGGATAGAATCACCATCTCAATGGACATGAGTTTGAGCAAACTCCAGGAGATGGTGAAGAACAGGGAAGCCTGATGTGCTGCAGTCCATGGGGTGGCAAAGAGTCAGACAGAACTGAACAATGACAACATGATTAATATGCTAAGGGCTTTAATGGATAAGGGAAGCCACTGGTGGTGCAGAGGTTAAAGCGTCTGCTTGCAATGTGGGAGACTCGGGTTCTACCTCTGGGTCGGGAAGATCCCCTGGAAAGAGAAATGGCAACCCACTCCAGTATTCTTGTCTGGAAAATCCCATGGATGGAGGAGCCTGGTGGGCTACAGTCCATGGGTTGCAAAGAGTCGGACACAACTGAGCGACTTCACTTCACTTTCACTTTCATGGATAAGCAGACAACATACAAGGGCAAATGAGCAACGTAAACAGAGAGATAGAAACTCTAAGAAAAGACCATAAAGAAATACTAGGGATCAAAAAAACTGGAACAGAAATGAAAAACAACCTTAATGAGCTTATGAATAGTTTATTAATAATTAGTGCTGGAGAAAGAATATCTGATTTAGAGGACATATCAGTAGAACTTTCAAAAATTGAATAGCAAAGAACAAAAAGATTTTTTAAAATAGAGTGTCTAAGGACTGTGGGACAAATACAAAAGTTGCAACACATTAATGGAAACACAGAAGGAAAGAAAAAGAAAAAAAAAGGAAAAGAAAAGAGATAAGAAATATTTGAAACAATAATGACTGGAAATTTCCCCAAAATTATTGTCAAAACCAAACCAAGTTCAAGGAGACTTGGAGAACACCAAGCAAGATAAATGTCAGACAAACAACTATTAGTGGGCATATCAATCAGATTCAGGCATATCATATTCAAATGAAATAAAAAATGAAGAAAAACATCCTGAAGAGAGCCAGAGAAACAAAGCATCTTACTTACAGAGAAACAAAGATAAGAATTACATCTGTGTTCTCCTCAGAAACAGTACAAACAAAAGAGAGTGGAGTGAAAATATTTTAAATATGGATAGAGAAAAACCCCTCCCACCTAGAGTTCTGTACCTTATGAAATTATCCTTCAAAATTAAAGAAGAAATCAAGATTCTCTCATTTACATAAAAATTGGAGAAAGTTATTGCCAGTAGCCCTGCCGTACAGAAATGTTAAAAGTTCTTCAGAGAGAGGAAATAATACAGGTCAGAGACTCAGACCTGTATTGGAGAATAAATAAGTAAAGGTAAAATAAAAACATATTTTATTTACTTTTAATTGATCTAATAGATAACAGCGTTCAAAATAATAATAGCAACACTGTTTTCAGTTATACAATTGAATTGTTATTTGGTTATATATAACTGAAATGAATGACAACATTGATACAAGGAATGGCCAAAGTCAAGAATATTAGTAATTCTGAATGTTGGCCAGAATGTGAAACAACGTGGACCCTCATTGACTGCTGACAAGAATGCAAAATGGTATAGCAACTTTGGAAGACAGTTTGGTGGTTTCTCAGAAAACTAATCATACTTTTATCATACAATCCAGCAATAATACTCCTTGGTATTTACCCAGTGGAGCTGAACAACTCATGTCCACACAAGGCCTGCACACAAATGTTTATAGCAACTTCATTCATAAATGCCAACATCTTGAGACAATCAAGGTGCTTTTCAGTAGGTGAATGGCTAAATGCATTGGTACATCCAGACAATGGAATATTATCCAGTGCTGAAAAGAAATGAGCTATCAAGCCAAGAAAAATACTGAGGAAACTTTAATACATATTAAAGTGAAAAAAGCCAATATGAAAATCTACATACTGTACAATTTCAACTACATGGTTTTATTTAAAGGTAAAACTATGGAGACATTAAATAAATCAATGATTAGCAGGATTCAGAGGGGAAGAGAGAGAGAAACAGGCAAAACACAGAAGATTTTTAGGGCACTGAATCTTTGTAGGATACTATAATGATAAGTATATGACATTATACACTTGATCAAATGCATGGACAGTACAACCCCAAGAGTGAACTTTATGTAGACTATGGACTTCAGGTGATAGATATGCGTCGATCTAAGTTCATCAGTTGAAATTAACATAATGCTTTGGTGAGGCATGTTGATATTGGGGAAGAGGCTATGCGAGTGAAGAGTTAGGCGATATTTGGGAAATCTCTGTACCTTCCTGCTGTTAACATAAAACTACCCTTAAAAAAATAAATCCTAAAACATGCACACTTTTTTATAATTAGTGAACGTTTAATGTTATCAAGTACATAAGGCAATCGGCAATCTTATTATTTTCTTCCTTTCAGCAGGTAATAGAGTCAATTACATTAACAGGTTTTAATTAAACTCTCCTCCTGGTGACTCAGAGGTAAAGAATCTGCCTGCATGCAGAGAACATAAGAGACTCGTTTGATCCCTGGATCAGCAAGATCCCCTGGAGGAGGGCATGGCAACCCACTCCATTATTTTTGCTTGGAGAATCCCTTGGACAGAGAAGCCTGGCAGGCTACAGTTCAACGGGTCGCCAAGAGTTGGACACGACTGAAGCAACTTAGAACAGAAGCACAGTTACCTTGTTTGGGGCCGTTTATTTCCTGCCCCACCTAAATATTTCTCTATCCCTTTACATGAGTCAGAAGCTGCTACTGACTTTTGAGTTCATCCAAAATGTTCCTCCCCACTCCCAATTTCTTTCTGCTTTCCCTGGCCCTAGATTGCTTTCTTTCTTTCTCCAAAGAACAGGTTCTTTTCTCCCTTGACTAGATGTAATATGGAAGCCAGTGTCTCTCAGAATATTGTGAAATATCATTGGGATTATTGCAAGAAAAAATAGGATTCAAAGGTTTGTTTCTGGCTACCCAAGTACACTCTAATCAGCATCACTTCACTCATTTATTCTGCATGTTTACACTTATGAGTAAGATTCCATTTGTACAAGGAATTCTGGTCGGAAGTTGAAAGATAAATAAAAATTATTTATTTATCATTTATATGTTCTCATATTCCCTGAACCTCATTTTCTGAAAATTGTACCTACAATTTTCTTACCTCTATTTAAAAACTGCAAAACCCCAAGTAGAAATTTAAGGTTTCCTTTTTAGCCTTGGGCCTAGAAATATCAAAGCAGGAAAAGCTACACACCAGTAAATATTAACGTTCAAAAACTAAGTATTCAATTGACTCAATAAAAATACAAACCAAAAAAAAATGGAGAAAAAATACTACATTTGTCTAAATACAGAAATTTAGTTTTATTCCATTCGAGGGTCCCCAGTATTATTCTGGAATAAAGTAATATCAGCAGGTTTGCTAGATAATGCACAAATCTATCATTGCTACTAGAGCAAACCATAAAACATCTTATAAATGGATCAAGAGCATCTTCATCACTATTGAAAGATAGCTTTAATTTTTGCTAAAAATGTCATAGAATCAGACTTACCAGACATCATGATAATGAAGGAGATCAGTTATGTCTCAGCTGAAGTCCTCCCAAACTTCTGCTTTTGGGGTGGTCGGTGTTTACTATAATACAAATCCACTTAAATCCATCCAGATCTCTATCTTTTGGTCACTTTTGTTTACTCTCAGTTCAACAGTATGATGCATCATTTTTCCTAGCCATTTTAATTTATCTTTATCTCTGTTCTATATCCTTTTGGCTGGTTGGTTAACAACTGACAGGAAATGTCATCATTTATTCTGCATGTTTACACTTATGAGTAAGATTCCATTTGTACAAGGAATTCTGGTCGGAAGTTGAAAGATAAATAAAAATTATTTATTTATCATTTATATGTTCTCATATTCCCTGAACCTCATTTTCTGAAAATTGTACCTACAATTTTCTTACCTCTATTTAAAAACTGCAAAACCCCAAGTAGAAATTTAAGGTTTCCTTTTTAGCCTTGGGCCTAGAAATATCAAAGCAGGAAAAGCTACACACCAGTAAATATTAACGTTCAAAAACTAAGTATTCAATTGACTCAATAAAAATACAAACCAAAAAAAAATGGAGAAAAAATACTACATTTGTCTAAATACAGAAATTTAGTTTTATTCCATTCGAGGGTCCCCAGTATTATTCTGGAATAAAGTAATATCAGCAGGTTTGCTAGATAATGCACAAATCTATCATTGCTACTAGAGCAAACCATAAAACATCTTATAAATGGATCAAGAGCATCTTCATCACTATTGAAAGATAGCTTTAATTTTTGCTAAAAATGTCATAGAATCAGACTTACCAGACATCATGATAATGAAGGAGATCAGTTATGTCTCAGCTGAAGTCCTCCCAAACTTCTGCTTTTGGGGTGGTCGGTGTTTACTATAATACAAATCCACTTAAATCCATCCAGATCTCTATCTTTGGTCACTTTTGTTTACTCTCAGTTCAACAGTATGATGCATCATTTTTCCTAGCCATTTTAATTTATCTTTATCTCTGTTCTATATCCTTTTGGCTGGTTGGTTAACAACTGACAGGAAATGTCTGTGAATTTTGCTAAGTGATAAGGCAAAAAAAAAAAAAAAACAAGGCTTACTATTCATTGGTTTTCTCATGGTACTGAGGTGATGAGATAAATTACACAGCAATTCTTTTGAAAGCTAGCATTTTGGGAAGTATAAATTACATAGGTAAAATGCACAAATCTTAAATTTACAGAATGATGAATTTTTATACGTGTATACACCAAAACCAAGATAAGGCCATTTCCATTACTTAAGAAGTTTCCTTCGTGCTCTGTCTTTGTCAATATCCTTCCTCAGATATGAACACTGCTCTGAATTCTGTCACCATCACCCTCTAGTCAGGGCATCAAAATTTTGTTTAGACAGTTTTTTTAATTTTATTTTATTTTATTTATTTATTATCTTTGGCTGTGCTGGGTCTTCATTGCATGAACTTTCCTCTGGTTGCAGCAAGCAGCAGGCTCTAGGAAGCATGGGCTTCAGCTGTTGCAGCACGTGGGCTCAGTAGTTGCAGCCTCCAGCTCCAAAGCACAGACTCAGTAGTTGTGGGTGCCCAGGCTTAGTTGCTCCACGGCATGTGGGATCTTCCCAGATCAGGGATTCAACCTGTGTCGCTGGCCACCTGTGTCTTCTTTACCACTGAGCTACAGGGAAGCCCCTAATCAATATTTTTAAAAAACTAAAAACTATATTAAAACTGACCCACTGATCTTCACATCAGTTTTGAGCTTGATTGTAGGTAGTATTTGAGTGGCCCAAATAATAGTAAAGGAGACTTCTAAAGAGTAGTGCCTAAGTTTTCTAAACAGCTTTAAAATATTTTATTATGAAAATAAGTAGAAGTATAAGAAGTTCTTGTAGGTTGGTCCATAACCAAGTTCTCCACTATGTAGTGTTAGCCAAAAAAAAAAAAAAAATCTAGAATTCTAAGAATCTACAACAATATCTTCAATCCAGTTCAGTCCTTCAGTCGTGTCCAACTCTTTGAGACCTCATGGACTACATTCATCATGCCAGGCCTCCCAGTCCATCACCATCTCCTGGAGTTCACTCAAACTCATGTCCATCGAATTGGTGATGCCATCCAACCATCTCATCCTCTGTCATCCCCTTATCCTCCCACCTTCAGTCTTTCCCAGCATCAGGGTCTTTTCAAATGAGTCAGTTCTTTGCATTAGGTAGCCAAGTATTGGAGTTTCAGCTTCAGCATCAGTCCTTCCAATGAATATTCAGGACTGATTTCCTTAGGTTGGATTGGTTGGATCTCCTTGCAGTCTAAGGGACTCTCAAGAGTCTTCTCCAACACCACAGTTCAAAAGCATCAGTTCTTTGGCGCTCAGCTTTCTTTATAGTCCAACTCTCACATCCATATGTAAATACTGGAAAAACCATACCTTTGACTAGACAGACCTTGTTGGCAAAGTAATGTTGAGCTGTAAAGTATGTGTAAAGTATGTTATTTATTTATGACAATATTATCTCAGTATATTCACTGATTTAAGGTGGCAAGTCCATTGTTGAAGGTTTGAACTTGTAGTTCAGGAAGGTATATGTAATCGTTAGTGATATTTGTATCCAAGTGAAAGAAGTAGTTGTGGTCATTATCAGAGATGTAGGGTGGGAGGTTGTAGTGGCAAATTAGAAATGGGAAGCAGGAGAAGGCACCGAGGAGTGAATGATTTCCCTCCCTAGGGTTCTAGGGGTGAACCTATATGAGGCCTCCTGGGGAAAGCAATGCTCTCCATTAATTTTTAGAATGACACAGTTAGATTTCCCTTTAGACATGAGAGTATGGGGAGAGTGTAGGGAACTATGTCTTTACAGAGGACAAGGAGTATATCAGAATTATGGACTAAGCAAACAGTGAGGGGCAGTTTTTTTGCATCAGAAGTTCATGGCAGGACTTCCCTGGTGGTTTAATGGGTAAGACCCCATGCTCCCAATGCAGGGGGCACAGACTCCATCCCTGATCAGGGAACTAGATCCCCCATGCTGCAACTAAGAGTTTTCAAGCAGCAACTAAAAGATTCCATATGCTGCAACTAAAGAGATCCCACATAGGGTAACTAAAATAAAAAAAAAGATTCCATGTGCCATAATGAAGATCATAGATCTCCCCTGCCAACTAAGACTTGGTCAAATAAATAAATAACCCAGTCAAATAAATTAATAGTTTAAAAAGAAGAAGTTTATAGGCCATCATACATAGTCCAGAGACTGTAGAGTTACAACAGGAAATCCTAAAACCTGAAAATGAATAAGTCTCTGAGAGCACTCACAGAAGTACCTATTGATTTTAACTTAGACATTAGAGACTTTTGTTGGGGTGCCATTTAATGTGAGTTCAGCATCAGAGAGATTAAGCAAAATTGGTAAATGAGGAATGTGTTGTCTATGATTTAATTTAATTTTTCAAAAAAACTTTGGCTGAGCTAGGTCACTGTTGCAGCATGCGGGCTTTTCTGTAATCGGGGCATGCAGGCTTCTCTTGGGGACTTCTCGCTGTGCTGCACAGGCTCCGGGGCACATGGGCCAGTAGTTACGGCACATGGACTTTCTCTAGTTGTGGCACGCAGGCTTAGTTGCCCCATAGCATGTGGGATTGTAGTTCCCTGACCAGGGATCAAACCCGTGTCCCCTGTGTTGGAAGGCTGATTCTTAACCATTGGACCATCAGGAAAGTTTAATTGAATTTTAATTTATTACTTATTATGTCAGAATGTTTATGCCCACTCTCTTAGTCTGTTCAGGCTGCTATTAAAAAAAAAAAAAAAAAAAACACGGAATGGGTGACTTTTAACTAAAAACAAAAAATTTTTTCACAATTCTGAAGGCTGAGAAGTCCAAAATGGATGCACCGATAGATTTGGTGTCTGGTGAGGACCAGCTTTCTGGCTCATAGACAGTCTTTTCGTTGTGTTCTCACAGGGTGAAGGGGATAAGCTAGTTCACTGGGACCTCTTTTCTAAAGGCACAATCCCATCCATGAAGGCTCCATCCTTATGACCTAATCACTTCCCAGGCCCCCACCTCAAGTACAATCATTTTAGAGGAACAGGTTTCAACACATGAATTTGGTGCCACAAGTGGCTAACCACCTCTATTGCCCTAAGGTGGCTCCCTCTTGGGCTAGTATCTAACTATGACATTTAGCCACTTAGAATTGCTCATTTTTAATATTCCAACAGCTTAGAAACTGGAGTAAGGAGAGACAAGGAAACCACCAGCAGACACAACAGCAAGCAACAAGATTAAAGTAAAGTACACTGACTTCCCAAACTATTCTCCTCATGGTTTTGAATGAATCAGTAAGCAAAAACAGATTCCCAAGAAGCTATATAAGTCAGCAGTCATGACCACTTTATCCTTCTGACAATGTCAAATATTTTATAAGATTGAAAGATTTTTTTGACAAGAGAACACAAGACTCACATAGATAAGAGGCAGAATTCTTTGTTACTTAAAACTCCAAATGATTATGTCAATGTATGGAAAAACTAATACAGTATTGTAAAGTAAAAAAATAAAATTAATAAAAATAAAAATAAAAAAAATCCAAATGAGACAATTCTGCCAAACAGGGCCATGCAGGGTTAGGGACAGGCTAACAGCAAAAAATATACTGTATTTGTTTTTCTCCATCTGACATATTCACTGAGCAAAATACCCTCTAGGTCCATCCATGTTGTAGCAAATAAAATGTCATTCTTTTTTATAGCTATACCGCTTCTTTATCATTCATCTGTTAATGGACACTTAGGTTGCTTCCATATACTGGCTATTGAAAATACTGCTGCTAGAAACATTGTGGTGCATATGTCTTTTTAAAATTAGTTTTTATGTTTTATTCAAATATGTACCAGGAGTGGAGTTGCTGGATCACATGATAATTCTAGTTTTAGATTTTTGAGGAATCTCAGTACTGTTTTCCATATCGACTGCACCAATTCCCATTCCTACCAACAGTGCATAAGGGTTCCGTTTTCTCCACATCCTTTCAAACATTTGTTATTTATTGCCTTTTGATGATAGCCATTCTGACAGGTATGAGGTAATATCTCATTGTGGCTTTGATGTGTATTTCCTTGATGATCAGAGAGGGTGGGAATCTTTTCATGTGCCTATTGTCTATACTTTCTTCCATTTGGTAGGTTCTTTTCATTGATGTGCATTTCCTTGATGATTAGAGAGAGTGGGAATCTTTTCACGTGCCTATTGGCTATACTTTCTTCCATTTGGTAGGTTCTTTTCATTTTGTCAATGATTCACTTTTCTGTGCAAAAGGCTTTAAATTTAATTAGGTCCCACTTGTTTATTCTTACTCTTGTTTCCTTTATCTGAGAAGACATATCTGAAAATATATATATCTAAGACTTACGTCAAAGAGTATTCTGCCTATGTTTTCTTCCAGTAAGTTTATGGTTTAGTCTTACCTTTAGATATGTAATCCATTTTCAGTTTATTTTTGTATATGATATGAGAGAATGTTCTAATTTTACTCTTTACATGTAGCTGTCCCATTTTATCAGCACCACTTATTGAAGGGACTGTATTTTCCTCCTTTGTTACAGATTATTTGACCCTAGATTCTTGGGTATATTTGTGAGCTCGCTGTTCTGTTCCATTGATCTGTGTATCTGTTTTTGTGCCTGTATGATTATTGTAGTTTGTAGTATAGGCTGAAATCAGGAAACATGATACTTCCAGCTTTGTTCTTTTTCCTTAAGATTGCTTTGGCAATTCTGAGTCTTTTGAGGTTCCATAAAGATTTGAAAATTCTTTGTTTTGGTTCTGTGAAAAATGTCATCAGTGTTTTGGTAGGAATTGCCTTAAATCTGCAGATTGTTTTGAGTAGTATGGACATTTTAACTGTATTAATTCTTCCAGTTCATAAACAAGGGATATCTTTTCATTTCTTGGTGTCATCCTGAATTTCCTTCAGCAGTGTTGTATAGTTTTCAAAGGCCTTTCACTTCCTTGATTAAGTTTATTATCTTTTGAGGTTCCATAAAGATTTGAAAATTCTTTGTTTTGGTTCTGTGAAAAATGTCATCAGTGTTTTGGTAAGAATTGCCTTAAATCTGCAGATTGTTTTGAGTAGTATGGACATTTTAACTGTATTAATTCTTCCAGTTCATAAACAAGGGATATCTTTTCATTTCTTGGTGTCATCCTGAATTTCCTTCAGCAGTGTTGTATAGTTTTCAAAGGCCTTTCACTTCCTTGATTAAGTTTATTCCTAGGTATTTTATTCTTTTTGATGTGATTTTTTTATATTCATAGATAGATAAACTTTATTCCTATGTTTACATAAAAATGAATTGATGTTGAACAAGAAAATGTTTTCCCAAAGGGTTAAAATTTATCAAACAATGTCTTAGTTTATCTCTGAATTCAGTTCACTGGCACATCATTATTAGTATCCGCCCTCACTAATCATTTTCACACAATATTTAAAAGACTTTGGTTGTCACTTACCATTCTCTGGCTATCTCTTAAACTACTTTCAGTTACACGAGAATGGCAAGGGTTTTAATTGTTCATACTGTATTCCATTGGAAGCAAAAATATATCCCTCAGTTCTCTTGTTTAAACTATGGCTGTTCCACTACGGAAAACAGTATAGATATTCCTTTGAAAATTGGAAATAGAATTGCCATACAACCCAGCAATCCCGCTGCTGGGCATACACACTGAGGAAACCAGAACTGAAAGAGACACATGTACCCTAATGTCCATCACAGCACTGTTTTACAATAGCCAGGACATGGAAGCAACCTAGATGTCCATCAGCAAACAAATGGATAAGAAAGCTGTGGTGCATTTACACAATGGAGTATTACTCAGCCATTAAAAAGAATTCATTTGAATCATTTCCAGTGAGGTGGATGAAACTGGAGCCTATAAGAAAAACACCAATACAATGTACTAACACATATATATGGAATTCTCTGGTGGCTCAGATGGTAAAGCATCTGCCCCCAATGTGGGAGACCTGGGTTTGATCCCCAGGTCGGGAAGATCCCCTGGAGAAGGAAATGGTAACCCACTCCAGTATTCTTGCCTAGAAAATCCCATAGTTGGAGGAGCCTGGTGGGCTACAGTCCATGGGGTCACAAAGAGTCGGACACGACTGAGCAACTTCATTCATTCATGGAATTTAGAAATATGGTAATGATGACCCCATATGTGAGACAGCAAAGAGATATAGATGTAAAGAATAGTCTTTTGGACTCTGTGGGAGAGGGCAAGGGTAGGATGATTTGAGAGGGTAGTGTTGA